>QLOY01003763.1:0-31026 GCA_003313965.1 Megacollybia marginata
AGTATGCTACCCACACTGCTTGTCTATAGAGAGTGTCTTAAGACTCCTGGTGGGGCAACAACTTTTGAATCTACCACTACAATCCTGTCCTTTTATACATATGCCAAGACTTCTCAAAATAGACTAGGTACCTTCCAAGACCTCCGATTACTTGATTTGGACACTAGGAACCCGAGCCAAGACCATCAGTCATCCTTATCAATGCCTAGACCATCTTTCCTCCTATCTGTTTCTTTCCAGATCTCCCTTGAAGCTCTCCCTATGCTTACTAGCTGTTCCTTGAATATAAAGATTTGTTGTTGAAGATAATTGACCATATGTGACCATCAATTGGTTTCCCTATTGATCAGTTCTAGATCTTTGGAGCGATCAAGTTCTAGATTTTTGATCAGGTACAACAGTGATCATTCTGATCACTTTCTAGACTGATCACTTTGTCTAGAACTTTCTAGAATCCCTTTGATCTAGGTGCCTGGCAGCCCCTAGACATTGTCAGGGTCTGTCAAACTCGATTCCTGGTCCATCCTAACCTCCCCAAGTTGGCATTATCCTTCCATTCAATCTTTCAACCTGTTTATGCATATAAACTAAGTTATAACCACTAGACTTCAATATTATAGCCATGTTTGATATGATAGCCTTAGAGAGTCATTCTATATCAATGCCTTTCAACTTTTACTTCTAGATATAAGCCGATTCAAGAGTTTAACCTTATCTCAAGTGATAGTTAACCCAGACTCTGATGATATGAGACTCTATAGATAACACTCTAGCATATAGCCATAACTCAAGCATAAGCTATTGCGATTATTATCAATTTCTAGATATTTCTTATCATTAAGGTTATACTAGTGTAGAGTATTGAAAGATCAATTTATAGCCTTAGCCCAAAATCAGTTGTATCACCGGTGCTTCAACACCTGCAATAATAATCAATATTGACATAATAACACTTGTTACTCACTGTCTCCCTTGAGCTGCGACAATGTGCCTAAGTGTTATGAACAGAATTTATCCCTTAGTTTCTTTTTCATTTCTTTTTCATTTGTATTCATTTTCCATCTATATCTTGGCTTATCCCTATCTCCTATCACCTATTTCCACTAGTTAGTCTTTCTCATGGTTCCATATCTATATATCTCTCTCTATCTCCATTAGTGGTATCTATTCTAGTCCCAGGGTCATATCCATTGTCCTGGTTCTCTTATCTTTCAAGCTTATCTTTCTAGTTCTGAGTTCTATCCATTGTTCTGGTGATATGCCGGTTATGTGGCTAGACCTACAAACTGACAAGGACTACCTCCTAGGCTATCCTAGAAGTCCGAGGATGAGTATAGGTTTGCCCAGAGTGTCTATGGTGCTGATACTCGACGGTTGAACACCCTTGGAGCTTCGAAACTCGTTACTGGCTGTCGATCTGTGACTTAGCTAGCTACTGAGGTTGGACTACTTAGCAAGGAGTACTATTTAGGTGACAAGTGTTGTCAAAGAACCTGACTAGCTGATTTACTCGATTGGTTAATGTCTACTGGTATGAGAAGTATTGAGTGTTAGCTACGGAGTCTAATGATGAAGTCACATGATGGCTCCTCAGAGAGAAAAGGAAGAAAGAGATCGCAGAGAGAGAGCTAGAGACCCAGAGAAGCACCTGACTCTGCATCGCATCCGTCATCAGACACTACAGCATGGTTGTCTTGATAATACAAGACTTTCAGAAAGGAATGCATCAGATATAGGGGCCTCGGAGGACTTCTGCCCATCTGTCGCAGCATAAGGATGATCGATAGGCCTTTCTAGGCTTGCCTAAAACCAGTGAAACGTGTTTCAACACATGCGTAGCATATGGACAATATCGGCTGCCTCTTCAGAAATAGCAATTCTGAGGAGGTTGGAAATTCAAATATACACAATCGGTGGCGCAGCATATGGATACCAGCTTGTGGTGTTGCCTTTCTGTGTCATTTCTCATCAGTTTTGACTCATCGGACTGAATACACGCATGGCCATTGTAGTTTTGTTTTGTTTTGTCTATATTTATCGTTTTGTACAAGTATATAAGAACCTGAGGACCTAGTAATCAGTAGAGAATTAATGCCCCTTGCCTACCCTCGGGTATTTGGCTCAGTGTAATACCATTTGTTTGATTGATCTCAAGTGTGAGATTAGTTGCTAAGTTTTGATCTTGAGACTCGGTCTTGAGAGTTTTGGTCTTGTGTATGGAACTTATCTGGAATTGAACCTAGATTGGTTGGGATTGGAACCCATCAATTGAACATTGTCTTAAGGTCTTAAGAACTGAACTTTGCAATAAGTCTTGCAACTCAAGCAAACCACTTTGAAAGAAGTTTGATTTCGCGATCGAACTTTACACATTTTGAGACCCGAGGAGCTTCTATTCCAAAGATAGACTCCAAATCTATACACTAAGCAACAAGACTCTAAAAAGTCATTGTCTGCGGAGGCCTCCTCTTGTGACAAACTTCAAAAAAAGAGCATTAACTCACACCCCTGGAATATAAAGAGAGACTAGTGCATCTCAGTAGGAGTTAGTTAGTGTGTGTTTTGGTGTTGTTTGTGGGTTGTGTTGTTGCAGATCGTTTTCCATGAGGCTTCCCTTGGCCAGCACCTTCGCTCACTTCTAGCGCCGGCCTCAGGTGTCGACAGCCCCGCATGTGTGCAGACCCCACCCTGTAGTGTTCCTATCACCGGTTCTCTTATCTTTCAAAAGGCTTATCTTTCGAAACTATAGCTGTATATAAGTAGGGGTACTATTGATGTATTCCCTTAGTCTTGATATTAGTCTTTTCTCCCATTTCTACCACTCAGAGTGTCCTCTAAGTGCAAGATCTCTTCAGTTATCATCCTGGAGGCGTGCTAGGTTCATGATGGAGTCCCCAAAGGCAGCAGGTTACATTATGTAAGATGTGGTTCTAGTGGATGCCTGACACTAAGAGGGTAAATAATAGGAAGTTGTAATAAATAATACTTACCGTCTTGCTCTGCTGTTCAGGTAGCTTGTAAGTAATAATATACAATAAGGGTGTGAAATACATACCATGACTTGGCTCATCTGTCAGGGTAGTGATAGTGCATAATAAAGCTACTCACCTTTGTTCAGCACAGCCACAGTGATCATATTTTCCAAAACTTCCAGCCATTCGGCAAATTGAGGAACCCCAAAATCAGGCAGATTGAGCAGATCCGGGCATTCAAGAAAATGCCCCTCATCTTCTTCACCTTAAGAGACAAGGAACACATCTCTGGTAACAAGTCCAATCAGCAACAAGAGGTTGTCCATTCCCTGCTCTGAGAGCTTTCATTTATGAACATGTAGACCAGCACAGAGCTTTTTCTCAACAATCCCAATCCAAAGTTTGTCCTTGTCGTTATCAGCCACAGGGGGGAGAAAGAAATCTCTTAGAACATGAGAGGTGGGGGACTCCCACTTAGTGAAAGAAGGCTTGATGGGGCATGGATATCTTGAAGTGGTGGCAGTGTCTTCCTCCTGAGCAAGAGGCCAAACGATCTGCAGAAGCCTCTGGTAGGTGTCGTGGCCACAAAGCTCCTTCAAAATCTTTTCCCTTGCCTCTGACGACAGTGTCTCAGCACCTTGCACATATCCTGATACTGTTTCTGTACCCTGAACCTGGAGCTTTGGCTTTGGCTTTGTGGGCTCTGCGATGGACTCTAGGAGTGAGGGCTTTCTTTTTGGACGATTTGTTGCCAGCTGGCCTGCCAGGTTTCTGAGGAGGAGGAGTGGCGGGCTTGATGGGCTTGGCAGGCTTGGAGGATGATCCACTACGTGCAGGAGGGGGTGGAGGTTCCTGGGGAGGAGGGGACATGTCAGCTTCTGGCGCCACAAACTCATCAGAGACAACTCTTCCTCTTCTTTGATGTTTCGCCTTTGGGGCAGTTTCTTCTTCCTCTCTATCATCAGCATCTTGTACTGGCTTCCCTTTTCTTCCTCCTTTTGCAGGTGTGGGGGCCTTCTCTTGGGCAGCAGATGCTTTGTGTTTTTTGGGATTCCTGCTGGCAGATGGTTCATCTTCTTCATCGGAAGAAGGCAAAGGCAGTGCTCGTGTCTTTCCTTTCCCCTTGTGCTCCTGCATCTTTTCCACCTCTTCATCATCGTCCAAGTACTCCAGAGGTTCCGACTCAGCTTTCGAAACCCCCACTTTGAGGTTGGCAGAGCAGAGATCACTGACACCCTTGGTGAATTTCATCGCTGCCTCCGCATTAAACTCAACCGGAATGGGACTGGTGTTTTGGAACTGGTACCAAAATTGGTAGAGTTCAATGAGCTCATTTTTCATCATGTGTTCTGGATCCCGGAGCTTGAAGCCTTCAGGGAGAAACTTGGAAGGGAGAAGACGCTTCCTGACAGAAGGATCAGAGAGTGCTTTCCAAGGCAGGCGCTTTGCATCTGAGGCAGTTTCTGCATGATTTATAATTAGTATGTATTATGATGATAAATATTTATAAGTATTGTGATGGACTTACCCCACAACCACTGAATATATGCCCTAATCAGATGTTTTAGAGCAGCCAGCAAGCCTGGTGTAGAGTTTCTTGGCTTCTTCAGAGGCCACAGCCATTTTGAACCATCCTTAGGCATGGTGCAAAATTGCAACACAGCCCAAGAGGGGACGTCCTGGTCTGGTCGGCAGCGAACATCTATTCTGCATAGGTCTGAAAATCAGCAGCAACCTTCAGTTTGCCCTTGAGGATTTCTGGATACATTGACGAAAAGGTAGGCTCTTCACGCATCTCAAGGCTAAATTGCCATCAGGAAGTGAGTATTAGATACAAGATTGACTTACAAGGCACTTTGAGCTTCACCATCCTGGTCAATGTAACTGTAAAAGCAGATCATCCAATAGCTGTATTGTTTATGCTGGTTCTTGATGAAAGTGTCAATGCTTTTACCTTCATTGTCCATTGCCAACCTGATAAAGCCTGTAAAACAAAGGTCATCAAAAAATGAAAGAGTCACATACACTCTTTGGAGCTCCTCATCCACTATACAACCACTTCTCAATCCTTCAGCCATCTCTTCACAATCTGCTCGCTGTTTGTCCATCAACGATTCCCACAAGAATTTTTCTGCTGGTCAATGTATTGACAGTGTCATGGTCATCTGCCTTCGCTTTGGCCAAACCTCACTCATAGACTGGCCGGTATTGAAGACATGCAACCCTGCAAGTGGTCCAACTATTGCCACCAAAATCTTTGGGGGTCTTGCTTCAGCTGGTACTTGGCTCTTGAAGGCCAGCAGCTTTTGCATGTTTGGCACTGTTGGTGAACCAGTTCCGAATGCATTGAAAAGTATTTCAGATAAGAAAAAACAGCATCAAAAGACAGATGTACCTCTGCAAGATTATCTGGCATCTCTTCATCACTGAGATCATCCATCTCCTCAATGGTTTGCTGTACCCACTTCTCATGATCTACACCCTTACGAACAAACCACCCTGACGATCTTGAAACGAGCTTCGCCTTAATTTTTTCGGTGGCCCAGAGGGAAGGCATGGTGATAGTAGTATAGCAATAACAAATATTCATAACAAAAATAACTTGTCCAAAAAGGACATTGAGACACACCAATTATAATAAATAGTCATCCATAATAGTCAATAGGCTACTGATACTCACCAATTTCAAAAAAAAGAGGCCCACAAATAATAATAATACATAGTTATCAGCAGCAAAAATAATATATCCTTGTTAGCATATCAGATAGTCATTGTGGCCTTTACTCACCAATAAAAATGAAGTGACAGAAGGAAAGATAGATAACAGTCGGATTTACTCACTGGGAATGGATGGTGAGTGACCCATCATCACTCACCAATAATAATTGCGAAATGTTCCCTACTACTCACCAATAATAATAAATACTTATTTTGCCCATAATACACCATAATACACCATTCATTATCCTGCCTTTTACTCACCAATAGCAATATACTTACTTATCATGAGTAATCATCACTAAACCACCCTGTTGCAACTATAATAAGATTTCATTCATGATCAGGACTAGGTGGGGGTGCAACAGGCTGTTTTAGGTCATCAACCCACTCGGGTGGGCTTGAAATTGTCTTCTGTCTACAAAACCAATCACCTTCTGCATGATCAGACAGACCTTTTCCTGTTGACCATCTTTCCAAACCATCTAGCTGGCATGTTTGGACAATCTTGACACATGTTAGTGATTTGATTTCACTGTGGGTCAACATAGGGCCGTTTCCATGGTTGGTAAACATGGCATTTGGGGCAGAAGATTGGCATTGACTGGCCAAAAGGTCATCACCCAGGATGCACCCATCTAAAGTGAAGTAGGTCAGCAGATTCCAGCCTGAGAACATAGACATCCATATGACTGCCCAATTGTCCTTGACCATCAAAGGCAGCTTGGAGGAAACAGGGACTTTGCTGATAATGCTTCAACTGCATTGTATGCATGAGAAAAGACTGGACAAATGCTGGAATGAGCTTTGGATGACCAAACCCTATTATTTCTGACAGCTGGGCCCTGCAGAGAGAGATGGGTAGGACATGGTAAAAGGAACAACAAGCCACACCTGGTACCGAGGGATACCAAAAAGTCTTGAATGTCAGGAACATCCCAGAAGCCACCACCGCTGAGTATCACCAGTTCGGTAGGGTAGTTGGCCCCCCTCTCCAACTGGGTAAGCACTGAAGGCTGAAACAGCTCTCTGCAGACATCTGGAAACCAGTCAGAGGCAGTGCAAAATCCAAGAAGGAGAATGGTTACTCAAGTATAGTATTGCTGGGAGCAGTTAGGAAAATTATGATCTGCTCAATACTAGCAAATCTAGTCAGCAGATTGAGAACATGCGACAACTCAAGTTCTCCTCCAGCAGCAAGCATCTTTGCCAGCTTCTTTGCTCCCCAGAGATAGGATTCTGAAGATTGAACAGCATGTGCAAGTATCCGACCAAGCCAGGCATTAATGATAATAAGTGTTCATAAATAATAAACGCCATACAATCGTTGATGCTTTGGTCATCCAAGTGATTATCCAATACAATCAGCAGCTGGGCTGATGTTGGGTGAAGAGAACTATGGTGTTGGAATACAGTATGGATTTGGAGTGGTCGTTTGGTCCGTGTGGCAAATCCCTACTCTTTGAGGTAGCACAAAGAGAATTGAAATATGGCTTACCCTGTAAGGCATGAGTGGACTGTGTTGAAGTGCAAAGCAAGGTGGGCACAAGAACGCCGACTCCAGATCCTTCTTTGTGGTAATCCCCTCTAAGCATTCAAGGCAAACAACATTTCGGCAATCATCCAGCATACAGGCAACAGCTGTACCATCCCCAGTACAAAGAAAACAGCCCTAATGCTAGTTGGTGAGTGGCATCTAATCAATACTCACCACATGCACCAAGAAGTCTTTGCAGCTCCATTCTCCAACCAAAGTGAAGGTGTCAAAGGTCCTCACTTTGGTTCCAAGGAATCTGCTGTCTTCTGTCTTCACCATCCTTGGTACAGTCATTCACCGGTCCTTGACACATCCAAATTTAAATTAGTCCTACATGACCAAATAACCCAGTTCAGATGTCTGCAGATTTGACCAAATATTGGCCAAGGATGTGAAATCGATTGTTGCACCCTAATTTGGGGTGTTGGCTGACTGAAACGATGTATGGAGCCTGATTTTTGCCAACAAGTCCAAAATGTGACAAAACTGATCCTTGGCATGTCACACACTTTGCCAATGTCTTTGGCAGGGTCACACTATGGTCACACTGACCTCTCCTTGAGATGACCCCTTGTCCCTTGTATATTGTACATTCTAAATAATACAAATCATTGATTTAGATGTATATTGATCAAATATAAGCACAGAATAATTTATTTACAAGTTTTACTTAAAGCTGAGCCTTAACAGTCCAAAATATCAAGATTTTCTCCATTCTTCCATGGTTCACCATTTGTGCTGAATGCCCGAGCTCATGAGAAATTAGGATAACATACTCATAGTATGTATACAACTTGTGGTACAATTAGTTGAGCAGTGTCTGTGTGCAATGATGTATAAAAATTCAATGTGTCAGGGACTGGTCCTGTGCCAAAGACCAGTGAATGACTGTACAGGCTTCAAATGTGTTTTACGCAAGTTTGAAACAGCACAGCTGCTTCAGTAAGATTTTGTAAAACAGCCTGATAAGTTATCGAAGCTCTGTTGCAAAAAAACCTGGATAACTTTGGCAGGCTATCCAGTCAGCCAAAAGGCATGCTTGCCAGGCCTGGCAGGCAGGAACTTTTCACAACAGATACTAAATTTGAATGCCAATGCAATGGTACTGTTTATATATGGTGTTATTGCCCAATTGGTGTTTCAATTACTAAAATAGGACTGTGGGAATGTTTTACAACCAGATATAGAAAGATGCAGAATTTTGATGCCATTTCAGCTGTGTGATTCATTTTGCTATATATAGCTTTGTTCACTGAAATTTGCACATGACCTTATTTTGGCAGGTAAATGATCTTTTTGCTTATCTTTGTTTACCTTGTAAATAAAAGTAGCCATGATGTAGATGATTCAGAATATGTAATTTGTTTGCTGAGATAAGCTGAAATGGGCTGGGAAATGAGCAAATAAACATGCCCATATCTGGAAGGTCAGTTGTACAAGAAAGTGAAAATTTGTAAGCCTAGGTTTTTTGAGGCTGCGATTTCAACTGTACAATTGGTGAGAGATGGAAATGCCTTTTTTAGCAAGATATAGACAGGTGACAGTGCTAACTTTAGAATCTGCTGAAATTTTGTGGACCTGGGTTTTTGAGTGCTGCAATTTCAACTATGGCATCTATCATGAAATTGCCTAAAAATAGACCCATTTTCACACACACTTGCATAGACTGGCCCTAAACACCTATACAGACCAGTATTCAATCCCTACATAGACTTGCATTCAACTTGCATTGACTTGCATAGAGTGGTATTCAACCTATATAGACTTGCATTCAACTTATAATGACTTGTATAGAGTAGTATTCAATCCCTGTAGACCAGTATTCAGCCTTATATTCAATCCCTATAGACCAGTATTGACTTGTATAGACTTGCAGTGTTCAACTGCAGTATTGACTTGGATCAACTTGTGTCTAATTGGTATTCAGTGCCCATAGACCAGCCCTAAACACCTATACTTGTATTCAACAATAGTCAAACCCTAAACTTGTATAGACTGGCCAATATGAACTTGAATACAGTACACTACATTAATGCACAATCTGACTTAACTTAGGTGGGTGTTAGACCTCTGGCAGACCATCCCAGTCTTTGATGGCTTCAATATTCAATATTTGAGGTCTGCCATATTGGTAGATTCACTGAGAATATTTATCAGCAGATCCATCAAGAAATGAAAAAGTGTGAAAGTGGATGCCCAGGTCAACTACTCAGGTATCAGATCTACCAGGCAGGTTGATCACACTTCTTCATTTCTTGATAGATCCACTCATAAATATTCTCGGTAAATCTACCAATATAGTGAATCCTAATTCTGGAATAGTGAAGCCATCAAAAGCTGCCAGAAGTCTATCAAGCCAGAATACCCATCCAGATATGCAGAAGTGACCTGGGCACTCTTTTTCACACTTTTTCATTTCTTGATGGGTCTGCTTATAAATATTCTCAGTAAATCTATTAATATGGTAGACCTCAAATCTGAATATTGAAGCCATCAAAGACTTGGATGGTCTGCCAGAGGTCTATGAAGTTAGAACACCCACTTAAGTTAAGTCAGATTGTAGTGTGCTATATTCAAATTCATCTGACCAGTCTATACAAGTTTAGGGTTTGACTATTGTTGAATACAAGTATAGGTGTTTAGGGCTGGTCTATGGGCACTGAATACCAATTGGACACAAGTTGATCCAAGTCAATACTGCAGTTGAACACTGCAAGTCTATACAAGTCAATACTGGTCTATAGGGATTGAATATAAGGCTGAATACTGGTCTACAGGGATTGAATACTACTCTATACAAGTCATTATAAGTTGAATGCAAGTCTATATAGGTTGAATACCACTCTATGCAGTCAATGCAAATTGAATGCAAGTCTATGTAGGGATTGAATACTGGTCTGTATAGGTGTTTAGGGCCAGTCTATGCAAGTGTGTGTGAAAATGGGTCTATTTTTAGGCAATTTCATGATAGATGCCATAGTTGAAATTGCAGCACTCAAAAACCCAGGTCCACAAAATTTCAGCAGATTCTAAAGTTAGCACTGTCACCTGTCTATATCTTGCTAAAAAAGGCATTTCCATCTCCCACCAACTGTACAGTTGAAATCGCAGCGTCAAAAAACCTAGGCTCACAAATTTTCACTTTTTTGTACAACTCAGTTTTTCCTGATGGACCTTCTGGATATGGGCATGTTTATTTGCTCATTTCCCAGCCCATTTCAGCTTATCTCAGCAAACAAATTTGAATCATCCACATCATGGCTACTTTTATTTACAAGGTAAACAAAGATAAGCAAAAAGATTATTTGCCTGCCAAAATAAGGTCATGTGCAAATTTCAGTGAACAAAGCTATATATAGTAAAATGAATCACACAGTTGAAAACTTGAAATGGCATCAAAATTCTGCATCTTTCCATATCTTGTTGTAAAAATTTCCCATGGTCCTATTTAGTAATTGAAACACCAATTGGGCAATAACACCATATATAAACAGTACCATTGCATTGGTGTTCAAATTTAGTATCTGTCCATATTTTGTTCTAAAAAGTTCCCATGGTCATGTATTACATCATCCTGGGAATGTGACAGCATCCAGGATTTGAGCTATTCTTAGCTTGGGTCCCCTGGGTTTTATTCTAATATTTTTCAAAATTTTAGATTATTTTTGGACTATTATTGGTTCCTGTAGCTAAAAATAGTAGTGCCATGGTGCCGTGGTGCCGTGGTGCTTGCCAGGCCTGGCTTTTGGCTGACTGGATAGCCTGCCAGAGTTATCCAGGTTTTTTTGCAACAGAGCTTCAATAACTTATTGGGCTATTTTACAATAATACTACAGCATGGGGTGAACAGCAACCCCAGTAATTGGGGAAACAGAAGACAAAGTTCTGGGTTTAATGTTGCAAAACTTACCCTTTTTGTCCCTCAGATGTTTCTTGGCCCGCCCCACAGTCCGCAGGACCTTTTGCAACTTGCTGGGTTTTGTGCACATTCCAAAGAAAGCTCATCATGTGGCAGCCACAAGGATGCGGCATGGCTTAGTAGAATGAAGTCTCAATATTAGGGCAGTTCAATGACTAGAATGAATGAATGGTCCATGACTAGATTCTTGGCAACTTTTATAAGGATTAAGATGGATAAGCTGTTTGATTTAGAAGGAAGAGGCTCGAGGTGAGGGGCAAAAGTTGAATATCAAGAGATGATTATTCTGTGACCGGTCACATCTTGGTGGTGTCATACATTGCAGCATAGCTCAAAATACCATCATATATTAGCATATATAGGGCAATGTAATGAATGTATACAGGTAGTGCTTGCTGTCAGGATACCCTATATGAACCCTGTGGATATAATAAAGCTTATGCATATACATATATGGTTACACTGCATACTGTAAATTCAACCAGATCCACATTGATAAGGATGGTTGCATCGATGCATTGACCTACTACCTAGGTTCACAACTGATTGTCCAATGAATAAATACCCTGCAAGTTGTGGCATTGAAAACCTTGAAGAGAGCATGGCTAGATTGCAAGCTAGAAACAAATGCCATGATTTGAGCTATTTAACATGATGTTGGCAGCCATATAGGGGAGAGAGCATATGATCCAGCCAACCGATAGTGGAAGGAAGATAAACTTTGTAATATAAGAGTGCTTATTATTTTTATGGAGCCAGCCAATAGTAAAGAATAGTAAATAGTAAATAATACACACTGATTATTTATCATAGATAATCTTGATTTGCTTTTGGGGTTAGGGTTAGCGGCCTGAACTGACATAAAATTAGGGTGACTGAGAGGTCAGGACTTCCCCATACTAATTAAGATACATCACTACACTTTACACCCAAATTCTACTTAAAGAAAAGTGAAAAAGCAGGATCCAGTGACGTCGGCCGCCATCACCTTCACCCGCAAGGGCAGGAAAGTTATCACTAAAAGGAATCGTATCTACTCATGTATATAAGCAATGTTCATTCCTGGAAATAAACATCAGAGAATGGAATGATGGAAGTGAAAAGTACCCATTGAGGAAAGGGTGCATGACAGTGGTTGAAACAAAGATGCACCTACAAGAAATTCAGCAGGGGTCTACCAAGGGAAATGCATACTGAAATGGTGCTCGATGTCTTTTCTCCAACACAGTGAAAAGGAACCTCACGGTGTGAGGCAGGCTGACTGCGCTGGAATGGAAGTGCTCGAAATGAACTGATGCTGACACCAACTCACACTAACACACACACACACACACACACACACACACTGCAAGCACTAAATCCAACACCCAAACACCTCTTTTAAGGTATTCCTTTTGAGTTTGGAGACTAGAGAAATGAACTACTAAAACTTGAAACTTCTATAAAAGTCTCAAAGTCTCGCGGGGCGTTAACTACTGACTAAGCGAAGCTCTCCTGACTACAGAAGACTCTCCCAATCACAAGCTATCTATGGGTGACTTGAAACAAATCAAAAAGAGCGGATTAGGCTCTGAGCAGGGCTACTTGATTAAGCAGCAAGGGCAGTTTCCCTAAAAAGGTACTTCTGAATGAGAAGGAGAATGTTCCCTTTGAGGTACTGATCTCAGAGACGAGAGAGGATTGGTGTAGACAGTTCCACTGTAGGTACTGAGTCTAGGGACGAACTCCGCGGGCGACTTTTATTTAACTGTGTTCCCTTAAGGTACTTAGAGCTTTTATAGTCTGAAGCGCAATGTATTCTCTACTGGGTCTCTATGTTCTGCTGTACACTGCTAACTATGGCCTTTTTATACAGTTCCGCTGATGCTAATTTTAACTACTTTCAACTACTAGTACAAACAATTGTTCAGCGGTGAGTCAGCTGGTGACTTAGGAATGACTCGACTCTATTGAATCTGAGTCAGATGCATATGATCACGAAGGATCCATGCGGTGTGTTAGGTCTGGGCAAGTTTCAATGAACCCGTCCTACCCAGGTTTTCTCTAGGTTGTCTCTCAATGTCTCTGCTGAGGCTCATATGCTCTAGCGAACGTCTCTAGCTTTCCAGCGATGTAACCAAGTTGCATATTACGTGTTTACCTCACTTGAGGATCCGCGGCATCGATCTTTACAACTATCCAGACTCGGCTAACTCAGCTAGCCTGCTCGGATGTTTCCACGTGGATCCCTTCCATGTTTCCACTGTGTTCTCGAAGTATGTCTGGTAGGACTAGTCGATATGCTCTATTTGATGTATTCTCCCTCTAGGTGAATCCAGGTTGTATTTAGTTAAGTCCGCGAGCCCTGTTCTCTCGATCGGGTGTACTGTTCTTAGCATACCACCGCGGGCACTTGTCTTAGCTTCGGGTCGGATACAATAAGGTAGCACTGTCAAGTACCATCTCATTCATCTCAACTCTAGTCTATATTTGGTCTATTTGAGTGTTCAGCGGGCTTGTTACTCCCAGCTGCACAATAGAACGCTTCCAGTGGACGGTTGTACCTCCGTGGGAGTCTTTCCCACATTTATTTAGAGGCTGGTAGCACTGAATCGAAAGATTTCAGGTCTGGAACAAAAACCAGCCTATCAACGGATGTGTTCACAACACAGACAAACATCCCCCAGAACCAACAAAGATCACTAACCCCCTGAACCACAGCCTCATGGAGACCTGCAAAAGCCTCGCCACATCAGAAACAATGAGGAGGATGCAGATAACAACATTGTCATCCTAGAGAAATGTTCCTTGGCACAGCTGGGCATGCTCCATCCAAGACGGCTTCTCAGCTCAGGTATGCTGCATGTGGTGCAGACTAGGTTGAAACATCCCAGTTCATGCCTCAGAGAAACAGTGTAGGGGCCCTCTACACTGCTTCAGGCACTCACTCTGTCTCGAAAACCAAGGAACATGTACCACCCAGTGGTGGTTGAAGGAAAAGCTGGCTGGGCACCTGACTGCATCTTTTATGTTGATGACAGTCTCACGATCCCATGCTATCTATCTGACTGTATAATTATATGCTAGTAGGATCTATTATTATTGATTGTTTTTGATTAGTGAATAATTGCCAACTAACATATATGATTATTTACTACTATGTACTATTATCATCTCTGTTCAATAGGTGTGAATGAACTTGTGTATTTCAGCAGTTGGTTTGTGATTGGTCACCTGACTGGTTTCCACTCATGACTCGCAAACACATCTCTTTGCACAAACTGCATTTTCAGCGACTCAGCCCCTCAGAGTGAGTGGTTGCTGCAATGCAAGCAAATGCAAGACTTATGTTTTCTTGCTAGTCCCTGAAGGGAAAGAAGAAAAGTCTGCAAAGACGACCTTGATGAATGGGCTGACTTCATAGCACAGGCCAGGACAGTGCAACTTCCTGGCCTTCAGCGTCTGTCAGATGCATGTTCAGATGCATTGCTCCGGCAACAAGGTTGTTGAGTTATATCGATTGTGATGGAAGCGCTACAGCACCGAGGTTCTTATATCACTGTCCTCATTTTTTTCCAACATCCTTCTCGCAGTTTATTTTGATCTAAATGTATCTGAACTCGGTACCATGAGTGGATGACAACAGTCAGAATTCTGCAAACAGAAGCTTAATGGCATACCATCACCCAGCCTGCTGCGCTCATTGACCATTCAGGCATCATCTTTGGTTGGGTTTTTCCTGGTTTGTTGACTTTGGATGAGCATGTTCACATTTGTTCCCCCTGATATGCATGTAATTAAAACCCAAACAGGACGACCTGATGTCTGCTACCAGTCACCTTCACAAAGACCTGAAGGTGACTTCCAACAATGCTGACTGGCAAACCAGCGATCATTGATTCCTCCCTGCTGATCAGTGTTCTTCATTGCCTGTGGGTGTAACAAACATCAGCAGTGGCTGATTTGCCCGAGGGAGGGGCCCAAAGGTTGGCTTGTTTAACCATGAACGAAAATTACTGACAAACATTGTTTATTATATTTTACTATTATTATCTACTTGTATCTACTATTATCTGTGATACAGGATCCTGATCACCAACTGAGGCCATCCCTCAACTTTCATCAACAGCTTGGCCCAAAAGAAGCCATAGTCTGATCATGGTCTGTGCAGCTGCTGCTCAATCAGTTGCTTTGTCTCATCCATCCTGCCCTATATGAAGCCACACTCCTCTGTCACAAAACACTATTGAAGCAAAGGACTGGCATGTGACCCAGTTGTGGATGTCTGTCTTTCATGCCATGACTGTAATCTCCAATGGGACTTCAAAGGCACATAGAGACACAAAAGGGTAATGACATGCTTATTTCCATAGGGACTGTGGAACAACTGTCTCTGGACATACCAGAGCTCCACCTTAAGCTGTCCTACAACCCTGGCACAGTTATAGCATTGACTGGACATGCATTGACCCATGAGGCAACTGCATGGCCTGCTGGTAAGGAGAGAGCATGTTGGGCTTTTTTTTTCAGAAGCAATATACTGACCAAGTTTGGAATCCCTCTCCCTGATTGGTGCCATGAGTCAGCTTATTCTTAAGCTAAGGGCATTATCAGTGTTTATTATGACTATGTAGTATTACCTTTGAGTATGTACTACTATTGACTCTGATTAACTAACTATTGGTTACTATTATTCCAAACCACTGCTTATTATTGCCCAACCCCAGGATTGGCAATTATTGTTTATTATTAGCCCCTTTTATCAGCCCAGAGGGCTTTTCTTCCACGTGCTTACTTATCATTTATCATTCATGCCACCAAAAGGGAGAAAACTTGGGAGAGATTCAAAATGTGAAAAATTGCTTACCCATATCCCAGCCATTAACAGACGTGGCCACTCTACCTTTAGGAGGGTTCCAGTCCCTTCCCCAGTTGCTGCAGGAATATCCACACTGTCCTCCCCCTGCTCCCAATCCCCACCTTCCTCACCCCAGAAACAGAAACCATTCACATCTCCACAACCATCAGATAGTCCTACAAAGAAGGCTAGAAAGTGGAAGAGTGGTAAGGTCAGTTGGGCTAACCCACTTGTGTTGTGGCTCTGCTTATGGTTTTCAGACCACCAATGAATACCTAGAAGAGTGCAACGACACCCATACACTCATGAAGTGCTCAGACACAAGGCACCTTATAAAGAATGGGTTTGCAACCTCTGTGGGGAAAGTGAGTCCTTCTACTCCTGCAAGTCCTGCATTGGTAGCAAAACTGCATGGTGCCTCTCTTGTTGTCTCAGGGCCCATCAACGTGCACCTTTCCATTCCATTTCCCAATGGAACAGTCAATTTTTTGAACCCTGCAATATGGATGTCCTTGGACTTGTTCTGCATGCTGGCCACCATGGAAATCCATGCCCTTGTCTTGCAGGACAGGCTGGGGCGAAGGATGATGTTTTTGCAGACCCTGTCTCTGCAACTCGATCTGGTGACCCTATACAGATTGTCAGCACCATGGGCATCTTTGTCTGTCATTTACTGTCCTGATGACTGTGGGCAGTTGATACAAAAAGACATCCAGCTGTTAAGGATGAAACTCACCTGTGTGTCCCACAAACAGCTACTAATTAGACCTACCCAGGGACCTGGTTACCAGGTCTAATTTGATTAGTTAGGCTTAAAAGGCCTATACTCCGTTAAATCCTTCATTAAAGGAGGACTTAAATTTGTGAGATGCAACGTAGCACATGACCATAGCATTTCTGCAGCCTTGCCATTTCTGGCAGTTCTAAATATAAAAAATCATATTATTGTTATAAATAATTATAAACAGATGTAAACAAACCACAAAAAAATCACAAAAAATCAGGAAAAATGTAGATAGTGGGAATGACAGTGTGACCATGAGAATTTTATTGGTCATCACTGACAGATCACATGACCTTATTTGTCTTTGTTTATCAGTTGTAAATAAGTAGCCATGAGGTAGATGATTCATATATAATTTGTTTGCTGAGATAAAATGGGCTGGGAAATGAGCAAATAAACATGCCCATATCCGGAAGGTCAGTTGTACCAAAAAGTGAAACTTTGTGAACCTAGGTTTTTTTATGCTGCGATTTCAACTGTATAGTTGGCGGGAGATGGAATTGCCTTTTTGGCAAGATATAAACAGGTGACTATGCTAATTTTAGAATCTGCTGAAACTGGATTTTTGAGTGCTGTGATTTCAACTGTGGCATTTATAGGACATGAAATTGCCTATAAAAATACCCATGTTCACATTCTATAGGCTTGTATCAGTGCCTATACACTTGTCTAGACCAGCCCTAAACACCTATACAGACCAGTATTTAGTCTACATAGACTTGCATAAAGTGGTATTCAACTTGTAATGGCTAGTATTCAATCCCTATAGACTGGTATTTAACTCTACATAGGCTTGCATTCAATTCCTATAGACTGATACTTTGTATTCAAGTTATATTGACTTGTATAGACTTGCATTCAATCCCTACAGACCAGCACATAGACTACTTGCATTCAGTGCCCAGAGACCTGCCCTAAACACCTATACACTTGTATTCAACAATAGTCAAACCCGAAACTTGTATGGACTGGTCAATATGAATTTGAATACAGTACACTACAAAGTCAGCACAATCTGACTTAACTTAGGTGGGTGTTCCAACTTTATAGACCTCTGGCAGACCATCCGAGTCTTTGATGGCTTCAATATTTCAGATTTGAGGTCTACTCTATTGGCGGATTTATTGAGAATATTTATCTGTAAATCTATCAAGAGATGAAAAAGTGTGAAAGTGGATGCCTAGGTCAACCACTTTCACAATACACAGGTTGTGCATCTGGTTTCACACTTTTTCATTTCTTGATGGATTTGCTGATAAACATTCTCAGTAAATCTGCCAACAGAATAGACCTCAAATCTGAAATATTGAAGCCATCAAAGACTCAGATGGTCTGCCAGCTGTGGAGAAACTGTCTCATTGTTCAAAGAGATGAAAGCTCATGAAGGATTATGACAACACTTGAACCATTGCTGAATCCAACCCTGACTTCAGCTGTGAGCCAAGTTTCGAATGGGTGGATCCTATGGATAAGGAGGACAAGTTTCGTCTTCTTTACGGTCAGGTGGAGACTCAATCGAATTCTCAATGGAACACCTCAAATCTCAGTCTGTCGTTACCAAGTGCAAGGAGTCTTGTCATATTATTCCTAACTTCCGACTCCCTTGCAATATCTCAGGTCTTTGCTCGATTTCAAACCACCATCGTCACCTCAATCTCAACGATCCTGGATACCCATGCATGAATTGCCTTGGTCCTGGCAAACAAAAGTGCGTCTTTCGAGGGTATCACTGCAGGTGCTACAGCTGCGAACAGTCAAAGAAAGGGGACTGTTTCTACAAGCTGAATGCCCTAGGCATTCAATACCAGCTTGAAGAGATTCAAGCATTGACGAGTACTTCGACCAAAAGTAAGTGATTTTATCCTAATTTTCTAGTGACTAACATGTTTTCTAGATGTTGCAAACACCATTTGACATGTTGCGCACCACATCCGCAACATTGATTCTCATCAATCCACCCTTTGCGACTCATTCTTGCTCCTTGGTGACGATGTCCAAACCCTTTACAATGCTATCGAAACCATGCATCAACACCAGGGTGAGGAAGCCATTCGACACTACTTCGGCCCAGGTGTGTCATACGAATCGCTCATGACTGTCTTTCACCCTATCTTTTTGGACTTCACTGGTCTCGGTGGACATACTGACACTCCGAAGCTTATATCTTCATATGAGGAGGAAGCCAGTATCCGTCAAGCGCAGATTCTGGATGATGACTCTGATAACGTTAAAGGTGGGGAACAATCGCAGGAAGGTGGAGATGTCAATGAAGATGGCGAAGGCGAAGAAAAGCAAAACTAAGGGAGTTTGGTGAAGTTGGAATATTTCTGAATCATCTAAACTTTGAGTAGCCACTCCCTAGTTTACTTTTCTTATTTTGTAGATATCTTGTAGTCTGTGCTGTATCTAGTTATCTTGTTTAACAAGACTAGATTATCCATCCATGGTTCACAAGATTGCTAGTCCTGAATTTCTATATCTAGAAATTTGATCAATCTCATGCCAGTACATTTTTGTCACTCCATTTTCTAGATCATATCCGTCTAGAGATTGCATCTGCAGCTGCTTATGAATGTGCCAAGGGCGAATTTATTTCAGCCTCTCCCCCAAACTAAGATCTTAACTGTCCACAGTTACTAATTTAGTCGGGTCCAGGTTATTCCAAATCTAGAAAACTCCTGACTTGAAATCCTATAAAAGTTGGGCATATTTCACTTTTTCTAGCAGACTCGTCTCTTAGTCACTTCTTTTACAACACATCTCAACTCAAACAACATGTCCAATATGAATGGCAACAGTCATGCTGATAGCTTTACAGGCCATATCAATAAGCTTGTGCAGTTTATCAGTGAGACCAATTCTGCAGTGCCTGCTTCTCTCAAAGCAGATCAAGTTGCTGAGTTTCATTTGATCTTAGGCAACCTCGTCATAAGTCTATCTTGAAATTGGATCTTCTAGATTTTTGACTTTTTGACAGAGTGCTGCTCGGAACAATGCCGTGCAAGCTGAAATGTACATGTCGGTCATGGATAGAGCTGCTCAGACCTGTGAGAACTTCAAGTGTTACCGCAAGAGCTACAAGCTTCCCAACTCGTATACCATGCTGTATACTGATATTCTCAAACACGAAATTCCCAAGGAATTTCGTAAGATGAAAACTGATCCTCCTGCCTCTGAAATCACCGCTGAAGTTGCAGAAATGCCTAAGAAGAAGGTGACTCTTCTTTCAATGTCTTCTTATATCAACTAATACGCCTTTTCAGAAGAAAAGCAAGACCAATGTAGAATCTTCAATGAGTCACTAGTATTTCCAGTTTTCTAGAAAACTTGCTAACTCATTCATTAGGATGTTGAAATGGTTATCGAGACTGAAACAGTCATACCCAAGGAAAAAGAGGACAACAGTGAGCACCCTTCTATGGCTCAGGTCTTAAAAGGTCTGACCTTCCATAAAGGTGCCTCTGTTAATGGGTCCAAGGTTTGTCTTTTTCTTGTCGGCTTCATTTCTAGAAATCTGACTCGGTTACTCAGGATACCACTGAAAGGTGCCAGGTAAGGTATCTCCCTTACAAGTTTATCCCTGGCATGCTTATCAATTCTCAATCCTATCGACAGGCAGTGGAAACCTTATCCCAAACCTGCAAAGCATCAGAGAATGTCGGCAAAAGCAACAGTGCTAGGAAACATTCCATTGACACCCTCATCTCCGCAGATGAAACACAAAAACCGGGTAATAGTCCTTTTAACCATATTTCTAGAAACTAACTTTTTTGTAGAAGAGGAGGTCGGCCAAAGCTCCAAACGCCATAAGCAATTGCTCAATGAGGCTCAGTACCTTTTTCATGCATTCTCCCCCAACAATGATGAAGGAATTCGACAATGAATCCATGAATATTGATCCATGATTGCACTCGCAGTCGACTGCGTCTATCTCAATGTTCAGCACTCATTGGCCAGATTGCTATAAGCTTGTTCAGCTTCAAACTGAGCCTGCTCCTGAGAAAATCCAAATTTCCCATACTTCTGAATCCAAGAAAGCCTAAATGGTTGAATCACATTTCTCTTTATACACGATCCATTTTCCACTTATCTTCCTTAACTTCACTTGTACAGTTACTCTTTATTTTCACTTAGTAGTCAAACTTCTAGCACCAGATGCTGTAGCATCTATGCATCAACTTTTCAAAGAGCTTTTGAATAGATTCTGGACAGCTAATATATGCATAGCCTGGCAGAATCATGGCAGAGCCACAGCACAGTATGGCAAACACAGCAGGAATTGATTTATTTAAATTATATAATATAAAACCTATGCATAGATTATGGACAGACTACCAGTACTACGTATAGGACGATAATAGGCCTGCGATGCTATATATATATGTTATATGCTTATGCATAGGTCACATGATCATATACCATAAGTAGAAAAGCCTATATAATACTACATATAGGACAATAATAGGCCTGCAATGCATATTACCTGATAGGCACTATATATAGTATGCTTATGCATAGGTCACATGATCATATACCATAAGTAGAAAAGACACTATCAGCCTATATAATACTAGATATGGGAATATAGGCCTGCAATGCTATATATATATTACTCAATATAGTAAGCTTATGTGTAGGTCACATGATCTTATACTATAAGTAGAACAGGCTCAAATATATGCATTTGAGAGCTGGTAACTGATATAAATGTATAAGAATTAGGTCACATGATCTGATTATAGCAAGCTATTTTTAGCTAGAGTAAAGAAAATGTAGAAAATACCAAATACAAAAGATGGAAGATAGGGCATGGCATGCCCAGATTAGGCAAGTTATGACTATGAGAACTTTTGACTTCTTTATATGAACAGATGCAGAATTTCAATGGTGGTATTCATTTTGCATTTTATTTTTGAAAAGCTGGCAGTGAAAATATAAATAGACACATACAACTCCTTAAGAGGCATATATATAGCCTTATATGGATGTATTCACTTGTCATAGGCTTATATTCAACTGCTATAGGCCAGTATACCCTTATACTCAACCTATCTTTCACTCTGCATACTTGGCCCCAGTCAATAATAGCCTT
The DNA here is from genome assembly GCA_003313965.1 of Megacollybia marginata. Lineage (NCBI taxonomy): Eukaryota > Fungi > Basidiomycota > Agaricomycetes > Agaricales > Porotheleaceae > Megacollybia > Megacollybia marginata. The sequence continues at coordinate 21,860 of QLOY01003763.1, forward strand.
TGCGTATATTGAATGCTAGTCAATAGATAGTGAATGTCAGTCAATCCCAGTCAATAGATAATGAATCTCAGTCAATACAGTGTCAGTCTATAGGTGCCTGGATGGTCTGCCAGAAGTCTATAAAGTTGGAACACCCATAGAAGTGAATGCTATTGACCTGGGCACCCATTTTCACACTTTTTCGTTTCTTGATGGATCTGCTGATAAATATTTTCACTGAATCCACCAATATGGTAGACCTCAAATCTTGAATATTGAGGCCATCAAAGGCTTGGATGGTCTGCCAGAGGGCTATAAAGTTGGAACACCCATCCAAGTATGCAGAGTGAAAGCTAGGTTGACCTCGGCCTGAAACTGAGATATATCCAAAACCTATAGACTGACACTGTATTGAATACCTATTGACTGAGATTCATTATCTATTGACTGGGATTGACTGACATTCACTATCTATTGACTAGCATTCAATATACGCAAAGGCTATTATTGACTGGGGCCAAGTATGCATAGGTTGAGTATAAGGGTATACTGGCCTATAGCAGTTGAATATAAGCCTATGACAAGTGAATACATCCATATAAGGCTATATATATGCCTCTTAAGGAGTTGTATGTGTCTATTTATATTTTCACTGCCAGCTTTTCAAAAATAAAATGCAAAATGAATACTATCATTAGAATCACATTGAAATTCTGCATCTGTTCATATAAAGAAGTCAAAAGTTCTCACAGTCATAACTTGCCTAATCTGGGCATGCCATGCCCTATCTTCCTATCTTTTGTATTTGGTATTTTCTACATTTTCTTTACTCTAGCTAAAAATAGCTTGCTATAATCAGATCATGTGATCTACCTAATTCTTATACATATATTTGAGCCTGTTCTACTTATAGTATAAGATCATGTGACCTATGCATAAGCTTACTATATTGAGTAATATATATATAGCATTGCAGGCCTATATTCCCATATCTAGTATTATATAGGCTGATAGTGCCTTTTCTACTTATGGTATATGATCATGTGACCTATGCATAAGCATACTATATATAGTGCCTATCAGGTAATATGCATTGCAGGCCTATTATCCTATATGTAGTATTATATAGGCTTTTCTACTTATGGTATATGATCATGTGACCTATGCATAAGCATACTATATCAGGTAATATATATATATAGCATCACAGGCCTATTATTGTCCTATACGTAGTACTGGTAGTCTGTCCATAATCTATGCATAGGTTTTATATTATATAATTTAAATAAATCAATTCCTGCCGTGTTTGCCATATCAGAGCTTATTTTGCTGTCGAGAATCTATTCAAAACCTCTCTGGAAAGTTATCAGGGATCTATGCATAGATCCTACAGTACCAGCTGCTTCTAGATCTTTCGATCCTTTGGTTTTACTACTTCTCTTTTTCTAGATTTCACTCCTCCTACTTTCAACAGTGTAACCTTCTACTTCTAGTTACTCGTTTAGGCTTATTGTCTTCTGTTTCGGAGTTACTTTCTTCTTTTTCATCACATTTTCTACCTTTTCTTCTATAACAAGATTGTCATCATCAAACTGTCATAGATTTATGCCATCGAATGTGAAATCTTTTGCTCCTTCTTCAGAATCTTCATTTAAAGGTTCTTCCGAGTTTTCTAGTTTTTGTAAACCATTTGGAGTTAAATCAATCAAATCGTGCACATTTCTAGGAAGTGTGATTTTTCTTCTTGCATAGTAAGGGATAACACGAAAAGCAGCAACTTTCTTATCAAAGACAGATCCATCCATTTCAGCTAGTACATACAACCCTCCAGTTGACCTTTTAATAACAATCAATGATCCTAGATAGTGATCATACATCTTTCTGTCAAGATGATCCTTTATAGCAGAATTTCTAGATCTCCAGGCTTAAAGTTAAAGTCCTTTATCATATTCTTGTATTTCTTCAAATGTGAAGTCTCTTTTCTCTAGAAACTCTGGCACGCATGTCCAAGACATGTCTCTAATGTTTTGCTAGAGCCTTTGCACATAAACTAATCAATTCAGCTGTTGAAAGAGGTCCTTCCAGATATTCTACCAACCAAGTTGCTTCAAGTAAGTCTAGCGGTATGACAGGATGAGCTCCAGTTATCATAAAATAAGGTGAGCATCCCAATCCTTTTCTAATGGTAATTCTCTCTGCCCACACAACATGTGGAAGAAACCAATACCATTTTGATAGGTCACCACCAGTAGCCTTATTTAGCATTTGCCTGATACTTCTCAATCTTGCCATTAGCTTAAGAATTGTAGGCAGATATTTTAATACCTTTAATGCCATACTTCCTTTCTAGCCAATCGATACTAAGGTGCATTATCCACTATGAACATACAAACCGATCCCCATCTAGTAATGATTTCCTCGAAAATCCACTTTGCAATAGTCTTTGCTTTATCATTAGGCACTGCTTTAGCTTCAGGCCATGATGATAGTGCATCTCTTGCATGTAATATCATACCACATTTATTAGATTTCGGAGTCATCATCATAGTATCCAAATGTACAACTTGGAACAATGATGGAGTATATGTCTCTGTAGGAGGAACTCTTATCATGAGTTTCTGTCTCTTTTGACATGAATCGCAAGTCTTAATGAACCAACTAATGTCTCTTTCAAATTCAGGCCACCAAAACCTTTGTTCAATCAAGGCTTTATTTGCGAAAAATCCTCTATGACCAAGTTTATCATGAATTGCTCTTAAAATGAACATCCTATGTTTCTTTTCAATAACTAGTTTGTTCATACACCCAATTCCCCTCCTAAACAATTTACCATCTTTGTCCACAAAGAAGTGACTAGCAAAACAAATGAAACTGAGATATTCATTGTCATCCATGCCAATCGGTCTAACAGTCTGATCTTGAAGCCATCGCTTCACATAGATTAGCCTATTGTCAGCTCTGATTGCTGCATCAGATCTGTGTGCTTCATAGTAATCCGCTTCTTCAGGGATATCTAGATTTTCGTCTGAAGGTAGCTTAGGTAGAATAGTTTCACTCAAAAGAACTGTTTCTTTCCGCAAAGAACCATTCATCATAGCTGTGTCAATAACTTGCTTTTTAGCTTTTGTCATCAAGGTGATTTCTTCTTTTCTTGCCTCATCACAATCCACTAAGATGTCTCTATGACTTTGAGCAACTCCTAGATAATACCCTTCTCGGTTATCAATGAAGTCCTTGAACTAATTAAGATCTAGAAGTTCGAACCTCGAGTCCTCATCGACCTCAAGCTCTGGTGGACCATATGGTTCATCTTCCAGCTCTTCAGAGTTAACAAGCTGAGGATCTCCTGGATAACTATCTCTTCTAGATAATCCATCAGGCCCAAAAGTTTTTCCAGCTTTCTGTCTTAGTGTGAAATGAAACATAAGAATCTTTTCTATCCATCTATTGATTGTAGCATTTGGTCTGGAATTTGGGTTGTTCAGCATGCCAAATATATATTTTGCATCTGTTTCAACTATCAACTTCCTACAACCAATCAACCAATAGTGCATTTCCTCTAATGCTTGAAGCAAACCATACAGTTCTCTCTTAGGTTGAGAGAATCGAGCTTCTCTCATTTAGAGTGATTGACTCAAATCTAGCAAAGTATTTCTTCTTAGCATTGAGTGGATCTTGTTGATAAAGGTAAAAACCAACTGCCTTCCAACTGGTGTCAACAGCCAATACTACAGGTGCATCAGACTCATAGTCAATGCCTCTTAAAGCAGGACTATTCGCAATTGCTTTCTTAATGGAAGCTTGAGCTTGTCTTTGCTCATCCCCCCAATCGAAAGGAACACCTTTTCTAGTTAACTGGTGTAGTGGTTCTGCTAGTTTTGCAAAATCTTGTACAAAGACTTGACACAACCCACAAGTTCCTAGGAAAGCTTTAACTCCAGTAATATCTTTACAATCACCCCAGTCCATTATAGTCTTCATCCTGTTAATTTCGGGTTTTCTCCCTTCATAAGTACAGCGATGTCCAACCACAATGAACTCTGACATGCAAAGTTGACTCTTTTTACCCGAAAAGGTACCTCCAGCATACTTTATACGTTGAAGGACCCTATTAACATTTTGCAAATGTTCCCAGACAAATCTTCTAATACCAGGGTTCTCTTTTATGACTTCATATCCACCTCCTTCAATCTCATATCTAGTTTTTGGACCCTTAATAGGTACATCATCAATATAAGGTCACGTTACATGAGGAATTTCCTCCTGTAATATGTAGGTGACATCATCATGAAAAACTGGTACAGAATTCGTCCAGCCCATCAGCAGTGTAACTAATCATAGTGCACCAAGTTTGAAAGGTGGTATAATCCCTAGAAGTTGGGGAAAGTGTTCTTTCATCATATCTGACATAAAGATCACATATTCCACCACAAGAGAACCCTGAGAACTGCTCTGCCAACTCTTCAGTTGCAGGTGGCAATCCTGAATGAGCTATAGTAACCACATTCAAAGGTTCTAAACTATGAACTATCCTCAAACTTTTCTTATCCTTCTTGATAACACAAAACCATCTTGATCTGTATGAAGAATTTGAGGGTTCATAAGTCCCAGCATCAAGCTTAGTCTACACACTTCATCATACATTCCTGGTGGTATGGGAATATTCTTTAATACCCAAGGAACATGTTCTTTAACAGCCATTTCCACAGGTGGAAAGAATTCTTCTTTGAAAGTCCCTTTTTCTGTATCATCCCAAGCAAAAGCTTCATTTTGTTCAGCAATTAAATGATGAACTAGATTTCTTTCTTCAGGATACAGAAAATCAGGTTCCAGTGTTTGATCCATTTGGTCTTTCCTTTCTTGAGTATACCTCCCTTTAGGTTGAAATTCAGGAGGATTAGGAGTCAATATAGGCATATCCTTTAAAGGATCTCCCAAAATCTTCCTTTCAATTCTAAACTTCTCAGGAGATGTTCCCAATACTGGTTTAACCTTTTTGTCTACAGGTTTGTACTTCTTAGTCAGAAAACTAGATTTCATGGGCCATTTTCTAGAAGAGCCATCCATTTTCCATAGAATGTCTTTCCCTAGAAATTTCGCTTCCTACTAATTTTCCATCTTGAACAATCCCAACATCCACTAATTTTGAAAGTCAAGCATTATAGGCCTTAGATCCTATCTCAGGTAGAGGGGTCTTATCTTTTGACAAGTACTTCTCCTTCTGAAACGTTCCTGTAATCACCTGTTTCTTGCATTTGCACACAACCTGTGTCATAGTAAACATAGATTTATGTTCAAATTTCTCTGACTTCGCTTGAAAGTGAGTACTGAGAGTATTCAATTCCTTGTCTGTATAATTGCATGCTTCAAGAGTCGCCAATAGATACGAATCTACCAGTTCCTCTCTACTGAATTTTTCTAGATTGTTGTCTGGTAACTTATATCCAATGATCTAGGCTGTTTGTCAATACCATTCTCAATGATTAATCCTAATTCTCCTTGATCAGTGATCAAATCATCGATTAGTGAAAATCCTGTCGAGAATTCAACTCTCCCGAAGGCTTAGTCTCTGATTTATCTTCAGGCCTCACACCTCGGTTATAAGTAGGTACAACAACTCTTTTATTTGTATTTGGATCAGTAATGGTGATTGTGAGTCCACCATTTAAGTCAGTCTCAGATGTCAATTTAGTCAAAACATCAAATGATCTTCCTAGAAGTACTTCATAAGCCGGATTTTTCAAGATATGGACCTGCAAATAAGCAATGACCTCTCCAAATTTGAAAGATACATTCTTTGCTAGTCCTTCACTTAAATCCAACTGATTGTTCACACTTTGCATATGGATTCACAAATCGGGGTTCCAACTAATTCCAAGGGCTACAGCAACATGATGTGCCATAGCTACAATCTGTGAGCCACCATCCACAATACTTTCACGTTTCCCTTCCTCATTGATGACAGGCCATACCGCTTTCAAGGATTCAGAATCCCTAGCCACTATAATTGGTTTCCTTTCATCAGCAGGAACCGATTCTAGATATTGGCTAACCGGGTCTGAAACTATTAATCCACCTAAAGGCACTCCATTCTTTGGATCTAAGTTCACATAGAATGTCAGCATTGGTAGATTAACATTGCCTCTCGGAGTTGGTAATGGTACCTTTCCATCAATTGGAAGTTCACCTTTGAATTCCAGCCCTGGGTTTCCATCTGCATCCACATACAGAGCCCAGTCTGTATCCAAAGATCCAGATTGTTCCATTTCTAGTTTCTTGACTTCCGCAACAAAAGCTGAGGGGTCCATTCGTTTCTTCGTCATATGAAGATGAACTTTCTCTCTCAATGCAGGTGATAATGCAGCTAATGTTCCAAGTGGTATTGTTACCAATTGATCCATTATTTTATCTGCTTCCTCATCTACTGATACCTTTTGTTCTACAGGAGCCACTTTCTTATACTTTGGATTATTTCTAGGTTATCCATAGTTGCTTTCGAAGTTGGTGTTACAACTGTCGGTTCTTGAGCTGGTACTTCCATAAAAGGTAACTCTTCCCTTTCAGAGACGACTTCCTTTACTGGAGCTGGTACCTCAATCCCTTTAGCTGGTTTAACATCTTCATCTTCAACTTCTTCTATCCTGGTTCATTGGGGTTTTTCTGTTTTTCTAGGAATCACACTTCTCCAATTGTCACTTTCACTGCCAGATTTTTGTTAATTTCCCTCCAGAGCCTTTGATATCTGATTCTCTCTGGTCTTGGTTTTTCTTGAATCAGAGGCCTCCTTCATCGAGCCATCTAGAAATTTGGAGAATCTGATGGCGCAGCTGCTACTGGTCCACCATAATCCTTCTTTCTAGTTGAAACAAACTGTGACATTTCTTCTAGTGTAACTCCACTATTCCACATCAAGGATTCAATTGTATCACTCATGCTAGGTGCAGGTGGTGACAGATATACAGAAGCACTTTGAACAAACTGCTGCTGGACTTGTGGAGGGGTCCATACAGTAGTCAGTTTCTCATCTGCTAAAAACATATATGTATTGTAGTAGTTTGATGCTAGCTCTTGTTGCTTTGCATGAAAATCTTCAACACGCTGTTTCAATGTTTTTCCATTGCCAGGAGGTAATTGAACATTATTTGGTAAATGCCACTTCCCATCAGCAGTAGGAATAATCAATCCTTGTCTTGCATGCTCTTGTCTATGAGGACAATTGTTCTGATAATGTGAACTATCACCACAGTAGCGACATCCCGTATTCCAAGTCGAATTACTATTTCTAGAAAATTCTCTTCCTGCAGTAGGACTACTTAGATTTGATAGCATCTGCTGTTGTGATCTCGACATCTCTTCTTGCCAGGTCTTCATAAGTGTCTTCCCTAACATTCTGCAATCTCATATGATCTTTGAGTTGTGCCTCAAAACCACTGAGTTGGGACTGAATGTCTTCGACTTTAACTCTAGTACTAGAATTATTGCCCTGCCTCAATTTCGATGTCTTCCAAGTAGATGAAACTGGATTATAACGAACAATATCCATCATCTCATTCAGAACATCTTCCCAATCATATGGATCTTCGTTTCGACACTTAGCTGGAGCTACATAGGTTCCACCAGCGGCACCTTGAGGTTGTCCTTGCTCCAAAGCTTTAATACGAGACAACTGATTGTCCAACGTTCCTCAATCGATGTGTTGCTTCTTTAACTGCTCGACCAAAGTCTGTAGTCATGCAATCAAATAACCTTTTCACAATTTCTTGATTTGTGATAGTCATAGCACCATCACTAAGTTTTGTAATTAATGGCCTAAGCTGGCTAGATTGAATACTTCTGTATCATCATCTTTAGTCAGATCTTGGAACTCTTTGAAAAGCTTCATCAACCTTCTCAGTGATCCAGATAACTTGTCCTTTAGTTCAGGATAGTTTTCTAGAATTGCCTTTTTATGGTCTTTGAATGTTCCCTTTCCATAAGTTGCCAAACTTTGCCATTCTTCAGCAGTATCCGAATCAGCATATTTTCCAATATACTTTTTCAAATCCGCATCAGTGGTTACACCATGGTTTTTAAGTACTTGCTCAACCATTGAGGCAATTCCTTAATATGATTTTCATTGTCTCCCTTAAAACTAAGGGCATCCTTAGTTCCAGGAGGAGGCAAATCTGCAGTAGTCTTCAGCATATTAATAGGTGGTAGTGATATAAAAGAATCAAGTGGATGAGTAAAACTAGGAAAATACAAAGAGAATTGAGTCCGATCAAGAGTTGAGAGATAATCAAAAGAAAAAGGATATGGATATGGAAGTTTATCAAAAGAAGTTTCGATAAACGGTATAGGGTTGTTTCCAGTTGTTGCTGGAGGTTGCAATGAGTTTGAATTTGATCCAGAGGCAGCGGGATTCTGGGTACCAGAGCCACTACTTTCTAGATTTTGCGCAATAGATTCAATAGGATCAGGTCTCTCGACCGAGTGATCTGAATCTGGACTAGGTGTTCTTATAGGTGTGTGTACTGGCGATTGGGTAGGAGTAGAAGGTCGATGACCACAATTCTTCTTTACTCTAAAACCAGCAGCTTGAGCAGCACTCCTTGCTGAGATTACAGCTCTATTAGCTGCTTGTCTTTCTAGAACTCGGTGAGAGGGATGTAAAGGATCAGTACTGATTCCTCTACTATCGATCTCAGTTCTTTCCCAAACATCTCTAGGATTACTTCAAGTAGACCGCTGATACGCCCAGTTTTTGGCTAGTTCTAGAAACAGGCTTTTTCGCATTTTACATCGGTCTAAGTTTAAATATGTTTTACTAGTATCAGACTCGCTATAGCCTACGCTCGAGTTAAGGCTATCAGCTAGAGAGGGATCTAGAAATCATATGCAGAGTTGTGATTAGCTATCGAGACAGATACGGCTAATTAATGATTCGACTTAGTACTAGAAATAGTATATGCAAAAGTGGTTCTAGTTCTGATGCAGTAAATGGGTGTTTCCTTCTATCATATATGAATCTAGAACTACTAGGGATGCTTGCTACCAGAGATACTTATGGTTGGATACCTGACCGGAGAGGGAAAAGCTCGAATGAGTAACCTACTCGAAGGCAGTCCGACTCTGACAAGTAAAGGAGTACTTGTCATCCAAAAGCCGAGAACATTCTAGAATGTGATCGCTCCACAAGTTTCAAGTGA
>QLOY01003767.1:0-17569 GCA_003313965.1 Megacollybia marginata
TATATGGTTTATACAGTATATACCATATACTATATATATACACTCTGAGGTGTATACATATACACTCTGAGGTGTATACATATACACTCTGAGGTGTATACATATACACTCTGAGGTGTATACATATACAATACGGTTGGAGCCTTAATTCCAAGGATGTCTGTTTCCCTGATTGGAAAGCAGAGTGGGTGCATGTGACTTTTCTACAAGCTTCTCTCTTACCACACCATCAAACTGCAAAGTGAGCAAGAATATTGGGCACAAGCAGTACATTGTTGTGTTGGTTGTCTTGTATGATATTACTCTGCACATTGTCATTGCAATGGTTGCTTTCATCCTGTTTGACAAATTTGTTGTCAGCCAAACCACTGGACTACTGGTCTTTGCTATCAGAAGCAGGCAAAGACTCAGATACATGGTCATCCAGTACCCCAGGATGAGTTCATCTTTGTCAGACCTGAGAAAGATTGCAAGGAATACACTGACAATAGATGGAAAACAGACTCTTCAACACAGGCTAGACAGAATGGTATACATTAGCAATTACAGACCAAATATCAGGAAAGTCCAACCTAGGGCTGTAGACAATTTTTCTAGCTTTGGACTTCAGAAAAGGACTAGGTACTATCTTTGCTTGACAAGGAGAAGGTGAAGAGGGGGGGCTGGAAGCAGTGTCAGTTGACTTCGACTAAAATTTAGCAAGTGCAAGTAGTTTGGCTGTGGTTTCAACTGGTTACAAATGAAGAGCAGAGATGTCTGAGTTCATTAAGTAGGTGCCAGACCAATTTCTGTCTTCAAGCTGGGACTTATTGTGTGGGGCCAACTGACAATTGAGCCTTTCTAATACTAAGATTGACTTTGTGGGTGAAACTTTTTCTGGGGGGTTTGAGGGAAGTCCAACAGTTCGACCAAAGGACTGAATACATGAGTATTGGATATGATGTTGATGAACTGTAACTTATGATCACTTGGATTGTTTGACCTTTTTTGGTCACAGGGACTCCTGTAAGTTTGAGGAGTCAGCAACAGCATCATGCTTCCTAAGGAGATAATTAGAGAGAGCCAAGTGGCAAAGGAAATTCACTTGGGTGCCATTGCAGACAAAAAGAAAGTGACTACCAGGGCAAACAGATTATAAGTGCAGATATCTGAAGCCACAATGTTAGATGGGAATATGAAACACATCAATCAGATATAGAGTTGGAAGTGATGTTTGGTGTGGAGCAGGAAGTAATGTGGAGTAATGAGGAGCAAGGAGTGTTTACTACTCAAGTGTGATTACTACAGGTCATAAATTGCTTGAAGCCATACCCAGTTCCACAAGTAATGTAGAAAAACATCAAATTGGTTAGAAGAGGGAGCAAAGCACAAGCGGTTGATGAAAGAAAATACTTTATCTGCTGTTTGGACATAACAGATGGGATTGTAGATGATAGACACTAATCACATGGATGAGATAGATGCTGATCATACAAAGAAGACAGAAAGCAAACAGGCCACTTGTGAACAACACTATTTCTGAGGCAGAAAGAGGACCTATATCTATATGTATCAGACTTGGGACCTCCAGTATACCCAATAGACCAACATAGAAAGAAACTGTATACAGCTGCATGAATACATGTGGCACAACAGATGGCTGTGATAATCCATCATGAACTGGTTAGAGAAGTGATGTATTGGCAAAGATGGACAACACCTCAGCACAGTACAAATAAAGAAAATGATAGCCATTGGTGAGATGCAGGTGTGAAGTAAGTGAATGTGTGGCATAGACAATACACCAAAAAATAAGTAGATTAAATTCTGAAGAACTGAACAACACCTAATCTCAGGAAATACAATGGGGTCTTCAAATGACAACTGACAGACAAAGAAGGGATGTCATTGAACTTGTGCACAGCAGTAATGAGTGGGATGCATAATAGACAAAGCACTCCTACAATGGATTAATGGCATATACACTAGCAATTATAACAAGCATCAACAGATTCCACAGGAGAAGACAATGTGAGCAGGTGACAAGGAATATAAGTAGTCCAACCTGGATCACATAGCAAACTGACACCTACAGTCTCCAAGTTGTACAAATGGAGTATGTAATTCATCAAATTGGTAGCAATGGCTGTATTGGACTCCAAGTTGATACCTTGATTATGATGAATGTGAGAGGATTGAACCACCACCACTGGTAAAAACCATGAATTAGTACCATCTATGCTGTTCTCCTGTACTACAGGTATCACAAAGTGTTTGAAAGATAAGTACTGGTAAATTCCCAAGTTACCAATTGGGCATCTGAATAAATACTTCATCCGGATTCTGCAGTCTTGGAGCCAGTAGTGATTGTGATTGATTGACATGTGCAAATGCAATGGATGTATGTATACTCAGACACACTGGCAGACACAGAGTGGGTGCTGGTGTCAAGCCCTACTGGTTTACTTGCAGAGGTATACCAGCATGAGCATGAAGCATGACAGCAGACATAAGGTCTGGTCCAAAGCCACTAAACGCCACATCATTTGAAGGAAATGTTTGAGATTCATTCTAGAGACTTTTTTGTATGCATGATGTCACAAATACAGACATGGTGGAGAGGTAAGCCCATATCAATCAATCAACCAATAATGAGCCAGTGGCATCTGTGCATACACTGGCATCCGATGAGCATCTTGATTTCTTGATACATTGTCCTGCTGTGCATTGAAGGCTCACATACATGATCACATCATGAGGTCCTACAGAGTAAGTACTGTTACATGTAAGCAGGGTTGCCAACCATGACACTGGCATGTATTGACAGCCTGCTGTGGAGTTAGCACTATTTGCCCACCATGATGGCATGTGACCATCCAAAAAAAAGCTTGAAGCCTGCTTCGAGGCTATGTCACATATTGTTCCATCTTGTCTATCCATGAAACACAACACACCTGATCGTAGATGCTACACACTGAAATCAGATGTGACAGACATGAGTGCATGCAATCAACTTCCTAAACAGTCCCAAACAAAGGATGTGTCTTTGTTGATTGCCCAAATTTGTGTTCTTGATTGACTACCACCACCTTGCCTCTTATTAGCTCAGTGTCATCCTCAGCACTACTCCTGTTGCTGCTCACCAATAGCTGTTGTCGTCATTTGTCACCCACTAACTGCAAATAATCCACATCAAAGCCATTGTCAATGTCCACACCATTGGCCATACCTTGTCTAATCCAGGCTCACTCTATCATGCAAGGACGGATTTGTTTGCTTACACCTTGAGCCAACAAGCCCATGGTAAGTATCACCATTGACTCAAAGAATTTCCATGTTCTTGACTTTATATATGCTGGGTTCAATTCACTGGCCCATGTACTTGAATAGCAACAACTTGAATAATATCAGTAATTACTTGCCACATCTGCTTGAGGTGTGTCGAAACTGGTCAAATCGGGTGTGTGTGTTGTGTCTTGCTGCTTGCGGATTTCTTTGGGAGGTCACGTGTTGTCCTGGTGGGTCCTGCTGTGTACCGTCAATGAATGAGAACAATGGGTTACATTGTAATATGGCCTTGCTAGCCCCAAAGTTGGCAATCCTAGGGACTGCTACAGTCGAACAGGGAGTGTGCAACGTCACATCATCCAATTATAACTGACAGGCCTCCTTACTGATGTCTCACTTTTCTTGCTCACTCCCTCCCTCCATCCCTAACACACCTCTCCATACAGTTATGGCAACTGCTCGACCTGCCTCCCCTTTTTGAATCACTCTTCCTCCCATTCCTAACCCATCTCAAACTCAACATCCCGCTCAGTTCTGCATGGCATGGGACCACCAAAATCCCTGGGTCCCTGGGAGAATGGATATCCCAAGCAAAACAATGACATGAACAGCATGCAAAACCGATGATGAAAATGGAACATGCACCAAAATGAAGTGATGATGTATGCAAATCATGATGCAGGCCAAGTGGAAGAAGCAAAGAAAGAAGTGAAGAAGCCGGGTATATAAGGTGATTTCAGACTTAAGCTTTGGGGTGAAAGACCAAGTCTTACTAATGTAAAGACTTGGAACTAAAATGATGACATATCAACAGTTGGGTCGGCAGGAGGAAATTACTGGACTTGATCCGAGTCATAAAAAGTCATAGACCACCAAGTAGAAATGTATCATGTCCTGGCATTGAACTATTGACAATTGTAGGTACAGTCTGCAAGAGAGGAAACCTACCAAAGTTTGAGCAACCAATCAAGCTCTGAGGAAAAGTTAGGGTTAAAGATATGTATCATTTACCTGAATGGTCGAGCCTGAGATTATGGATGTCTGAGAAAAGGTAAGTGATCTTATGACACACTATCGAAATTCTGTAGGATAAGAGTCCCTTTAGGGAGCTGTGTACAACATAGATAACCATTTCTATAGCATATGAACATCAGAAGGCAAAAAAAACAGAACTATTGTAGTGACTAAACCGAGTGAAAACTTGGATGTGAACTGTTGTTCGAGTGACTCTACCCTACAAAAGACATATGCCAGACGACTTTCTGAGTCGGATTCTAGGAAACAATCAACCTGAGACAACTTGACATACCACCGAGGCTCATCAGCAAGTTGTGAGGAGTCATAACGCAATTAGAGCATTGATAGATGCCATGCCCATGTTGTCGTTGTTGAGGCTGGAGGCATGTTGTAAATAAACACAGCCAAATTGTGATATCATGATTACTCAAATAATATATACATATGCTAAACTAACAAAAGCCTTATACACAGAGTCCAGAATGAAAAGTGTGTTGTGTGACCTTATTAGGATGATCAAAGATGACTTGGAATGAATGAATTGTGATTATGCACATTTCCCCCTCCCCCCTCTCCCCTTCTTGATATAAAAACACCCTCCATGCTTATTGCTGGGCAGAATATTCATCTCCACTGCTGAGGTGGATAAGTTAGATGTACAGGGGCAGGCAGCTGCAGCTCTTGTGTATCCACTGTGATTGTGATATTGGAATCCACAGCTGGATGTCTAAAGTCCAGTGATATCATTTGTGAAGGGTGAGGTGATCAGGGAGGAGGAATATAGCGACAAGGTCTGCTGGGTTCTAACCACCAAGAATGGTGTCGCTTGATGAGCTTTATTGTAATCACAAACAGGACAGCGACACCAAAACTGGCAGCAAAAATGACACCTAGCACCAGTGGAATGTCTGGATTGAAAACTGACATAGGGGCAGGGGATGGGTTTGTTATTCTCTGACTACTCTTGGTGTGAGCTGTGGCTCAGCTTTTGTGTTTGCTAAGCAGGCCAAATTGGGAAGGTGATGGCACAGAAGGAAGAGGAGTGCAAATAGAGTCAAACAGTTTCAGAAGAGACATATGGCTTTCTATTCTATCTGGCACCATAGTCTCTTGTAAACAGACAATACAGGATTGCAACGGTTTTGTTATGCCATGTGTATGAGTCTGTAACCCCCCATTGCATAGGCACCATGTGATTATGTAATCATGGGTCACAATGTTTCTATGTTTCTATGTTTAATCTACCTACGCCCTTAATGGACTAAGTCTAATGACTCGGTAGATCTAATTAAGTGGTTCTAATCTATTTATAACAGCCTAGATCGGGTGCGTCAAAACCTACCCAGGAAAACCTCTTTTGAGGAAAAAACCTATGGGTTAGGGAAAAGCTACCGTCTGGCCCATTGAAGATGAAATTGTAATTAGTTGAAATGAGGTAAAACGATGAATCCAGATAATCTTATGTGAAAATTCATACCTTTGTCCGTTTGGGTGTTGTTTTCCGAATGAATTCTCCCCAAATTCTGCTGGCTAGTCTGATGGCTATGTATTGTGAATATTGTGTGCGAATTTTTCGGAGTGGATGTGGTTCGATATTTCTGCCTTTAGTATTTCCTTGATTGGCGGGATGTGTCCTAGGTAGTACTGAGTGCGAATTAGCGGCCAGGATCATCGACAATCTATAAATAATGACTTAGCTCGAGTTATGATCTCCCTCTTCACTGTCTGATTGAACTTCTCCTTTTCCAGTATCTTCTCCGTTGTGTTTACTACTTCCGTTTTTGCCTCTTCCCTGAATCTGTTGAACATCGAGCAATCAGTAAATATGTGGTGTATGTCTTCTATTTTTTGCATCCAAATCTGCATTTGTTTGAACCTTCAACCTACCATTTTTCTTCTTGCCATGGTATCTGCTGATGGTAGTTGTCCTGATCTTGCATATAACCGTACTGTTGCTGAATGAGCTGATGTCGCCTTTATGTACAGGTATGGCAGTGGGCTTATTTTATCGTAAAGCCATGTTGCCATACGTAGATTATGACCTGAAGCTAAACTGTTAGCTGATGTTCGATCAATGAGAGAGGTGACCAGTGGTTTTATGTTCGACTCTATCCATCCTAGTTCACTTGAATGAAAAGTGTAGTCGTCCATGTAAAACATAGGTATTGGGGCTTTGAGTATCGTCAATGCAATCTCTTCCTTTGATGCTTTCGACATGTAATAGTCTGCCTCATAGTTGAGCTTTGCCAGTTTTGATAGTAGCTCGATTGAGTGTCCCTTTGTATAACCTATGTTGAACTTTGGTTTCCTGCTTATTGGATCCATTAGCCATCTGCAATATGATCTCCCTGGTGCATGACGAAGTTTTGCTGTTGTATTGCTTCCCGCTTTATGATCCTCTGTGAGACGAACTGTATTTAGATGATCAGAGAATAATTGCAAACTCTCATTTGACTTAGCTAGTGTTGCAGTGGTGATCATTCCCATCAATTCACCTTGTAGGATTGAGTTCGCCTTCCCTTCAACACGCAGCGTCAATGCTTTCGGTCCTGTAATAGCACAAGTCACAATCTTCTTGTCTAGCGGTCCTGCAGCTGCCGGTCTCATGGATCCATCTGATCCCCATACTTCTATGCCATCTGATTCCTTTACTGATGATGGTTTGAGTGGGGATAGTTGCGTTGATGCTCTTATGAGGTTTTCTGTGCGATTCTTCTGTGTTTCCCTGTCTAAAATTGGATCTTTGCTGCCAATGATGCACCTCGATAGATCTAAACCATGTAATGCTCTGTGTAATTTACTCCATATTGGTTTTAATTCCTCCATTGTCTTTCCATTGTATGACCCATGAACAATTGGTTGTGATGGGATGTCTAGTATGATTTTTGCTTACCTGGGATGCCCATTGTATTCCTCTTTTTCGTAATGCTCGGGTTGTATTTCCGTGAATTCCGGTTTCTTTTCCTATCGACCTTGCTATGTGAGATAAGCTTACCTGTCCCTCCAATATGTAGCTGTTGTCTGTCTGTCGAAGGTCTATTGACACCGCTCGCAAACCCCTTTGTGCCTCTCTATCCATACAACTGGAAGTTTCTTGTACATTCTTGTGTAGTTTCGATCTGACGGAGTGTCGATTGGGTTTTCGCATTTGTTGATGGGACATGACCAATCTGCCAGCATGATCCTCGCCATTGACCGATATGGCTGTATGTGATGGTTGAGATCCCTGGCTAGGCCTTCTATTGCTATTGCCGTGTTTATTTTCATGATTGAGGGAAATTCGAACCCCATTTGTTTGATGGGTAGTTGGAGTAGTTCGGAGTTTGGTCGAAACGGAAATCCCAAACACTCGTGTACTTTAGCCGTGACCTTGTGATCTAGTTCTTCAGCTTCTTTCCTGGTGATTGGTTGTAGTGCTAGCATAGTGCGGGCTTGAGACATCACATTTTGCATGATGATTTTCCATAACAGCATTATTGGATTCCTTTTGGGAATGAGAAGTCATTGATGAATTCTGTTAGGGCCTGGGTTCTGCTCGATGGATCATTGATGAACGTTCTGAGCATCTCCAGCTGCCCATGAATGACGTTGACTAGGTGGTATGTGATGTTTCACGGGTTTTTTCCTGGTGTCTGCGTGATTGATGGCATCATCACCATTTCTGATGACATGCTATCATCCTCTAGAACGTATACCGACGTTTTGTTCCATTGGGTAAGCCAATTATATGCATACTGAAAACGCTCCATCTGTAGGCAGAAGAATTGGAGACCTGTCAAATCCGTAGCGAATATGAGTTGTCCATCGCCTCTACCATGGTTACCAGTAATTCGATTAGATCATCCGGTGTGTGCAGGTCTCCTTTCATTGCGTTTGATGATCTAATAATTAGTTTTCTCGAGCTGTCTTTTGCAAGGTCATCTAGCCACCGGTGACCTAGACTTGTAGTCATAGTGGCTTTAAGAGGAGATAGAGGGCCACCCTGTTTTGTTACTCCGTTTATGAATATCTCATCCGATAATCCATAAGTTGTCCTGACTTTGCATGGAACCATCGATTGTGATGCGTTGTCAAGGTTTATGATGCTCTCTGGAAGTCCATACACTCTGATTGCATCATGGAAACCTTGAGGTGCCAAGTAGTCACAACCCTTCAGTTGGTCTTGCTTGATACAATATACTGGTTCCTTGTTTCTATGAGACCATGTCTGGATTCCTGTGAGGAAGCTCATGAGATCTCTATCCTGAACTCCTGCCTGTGTCGTGATTTTGGTCTCCGGTATTATACCGAGTTTGGCGATGTATGGGGTTATGCAATAGTTGAGCCATGTCATTGGGGAGTTTGCTATGAATTTGGATAGCATAATCCCCCTGTAGTTTACCAGGCTTGTTCGTAATCCTTTTTTGTATAAGGATCGATATTACCTCTTTGATCTTCCCGGGAAATGATGCGTTCATCATGATGTAGTTGTGCAACTCCACCACTAACGCAAGTGTTCTATCATTTAGAATCTTGATCCACCACTTTTCCCATTCATCCGGTCCCGGTGCTGGTCTCGGGTTTCCTTTCCTAAGCATAGCACAGAAAGTTGTGACGGTTGCTGGTTGGGGCCATTGAAATGGTTCATTTTCCACTCGTCGTTTTGTTTCTTGTACTGATGGAGTTTCTAACCAAGGTTACAGTGTGTCAGGGGTTGGTTTCCTAGTGTATAGCTTTTGGAAGTATTCCACTGACGCCCTTTTTACTTCCTCTGGCTTTGATAGTATGCAGTTCAGATCTTCAGGGTCTATCACCATAACTGGAAGTCTGATGGGGTCAACACTGGCATTAACCAGTTTTCTCGTTGATCCTGAATTCAACACCCACCTGATTTGTTTTGTGTCCTTCTCCCTAGCTTGTGAATACAGTGGCTCAAAAAATTGTCCACATGTTATGGAGTTTGAGGAAGATTGGCAAATTATCAGCTAAATATACATCAAAGCAGAAGGTAGTGTATGGTGGCAAAAGGGTGTTTCATGTGACCTTTATGATGAGCCCAGTTTGGTCCAGTTTGGGTCACAAATAGTGGAAATATGAGCTATTCAATCTGGTGTCTCATATGGACAATTTTTTGAGTCTATGCTCTGACAACATTGATCTTCCAATTAATGATGTCACATGCTTTACCATTGGTTGCTATGTCATAGAGACATCACAATGATGTCATAGCTCCAACATAACATATATAACACAGGTCTGGAATGTTTGATATCTGCAATAAACTCATGAAACCTCTTACCTCTACTCAAAAGGATAATGTCCTCTCTTTTGCAAAATCAGCACTTCCTACAGAAAAGAAGCTGCTCAGACAGGAGTATCCAAGTTTAAGGTTGCTGTTTTAGCTAAGGAAGCATACCCATACAAGGAGAATCTGCCTGCAGGATGTCCTAAAAAGCTTTCTTCTGTAGATCAACATGCTATCATCAAGCAAATCACTACTGGAAAAGCTGAAAATACTGCCCAGGTTGCTAGAAGTATCAATCCCACCCTTTCCCAGCCTGCTGGTCTCCAAACCATTAGAAACACCCTTTGCAAATGCTCTGTAGCATCAAGAAAAAAGCAGAAAAAGCCTAAGCTGACTAGCAGATGCAAGAAGGCTTGTTTAGCTCTTGCTCAGAAGTATCAGGAGTGAATGATAGAGGACTGGAAGAAGGTGTTGTGGTCAGATGAGACCAAATCAACAGGTTTGGGTCAGATGGACAGCAGCATGTGGGGGGCAGACAGGAATAATCAGTTGGAGAAAGAGGTATTCAAGAAACTGTTAAGTTTGGAGGATGGTATGGGGATGTATGGGATGGAATGGTGTGGGAGATCTGGTGGAGGTTGAGGGATGGATGAACGGCTCACAGTATATGACCATTTTGAAGGATGATCTCAGGCAGAGCATACTGATTTGCTTGATGATAGAATTTTCATCTACAGAAGAAAGCTTTTTGAGACATCCTGCAGGCAGATTCTCCTTGTATGAGTATGCTTCCTTAGCTAAAACAGCAACCTTAAACTTGGATACTCCTGTCTGAGCATGTAGGAAGTGCTGATTTTGCAAAAAGAGAGGACATTATCCTTTTGAGTAGAGGTAAGAGGTTTCATGAGTTTATTGCAGATATCAAACATTCCAGACCTGCGTTATATATGTTATGTTAGAGCTATGACATCATTGTGATGTCTCTATGACATAGAAACTAATGGTAAAGCATGTGACATCATTAATTGGAAGATCAATGTTGTCAGAGCCTAGACTCAAAAAATTGTCCATATGAGACACCAGATTGAATCGCTCATATCTTCACTATTTGTCATCCAAACAGGACCAAACTGAGCTCATCATAAAGGTCACATGAAACAACCTTTTGCCACCATACACTACCTTTTGCTTTGATATATATCTAGGTCACAATTTGCCAATCTTCCTCAAACTGCATAACATGTGGACAATTTTTTGAGCCACTGTATGCCTCTTTTGATTTTTCCTGGTATAGTTCCTTTGCTAATTCCTTTCGTTTCCTTTTCAGAGTTTGTTCCAGGTCTTCATCACTTGAGTTCTCTCCCATAGAGGTTCGAAGTTGATGTAAGTATTGAACGCTTTTGCTCGAGACACGTGCATCATTCCCTGATTTCAGTGAATATATAGCTCCACCAACGTATCTGGACTCAGCTTTGATCTCTTCAATGTGAGGGGATCTTATCTCCTGGATTATGTTCCATTGATGGGGTTGATTTCTCCCAAAACATTCTTCTGTCGTCTTTCTGAAGATGTCAGTGAGTTTTCCATACAAAAGTAGAAATGACTTGTCATCTTCTACTCTAATCTGGAACAACCCCTGATTAACTGCAAGTTCTTCTGTCCATTTCTCGAATAATTCGCATTTGGCTTTTCTGTCAATTTGAGGGTAACAGATTCATGGTTTCGGTAATGAAATGACACTTAGCGTGTTAATAATTGATCCATTTGGAACATCCAGAATGACTTGAGCAATTATTGGTCTGTGATCTGTGACTGGTATGTAGTCGCTTCATGTGTTGGCCACTTGGATGTGAGCTTCAATGATTCCGTTAGCTGAGGTTACCATTCAATTGATAATGTTGCCTCCTTCTGTGGAATCCTTCGGTCTACAAGTCCAGTCTCTGGTTCAGTTCCTCATTGGGTATCTCTTGCACACATCTTGCCCATTAGTGTTTTGGAGAAAGTTTTTGTACGCTGTTCGATTTTCTGTCGCCACCCTTTCTATTGGGGAAACCATCGCATTCAAGTCTCCAATAAGCGACCAACTGTGAGGTGAGCTGTTACATAACATAGTTATTTTCTCCCAGAAAATAGTCTTTGAGCCTGGGTCCCAAGGTGCATATACCGGTGTGGATAGCCATGACCATTGGTAGAGGGCAGTAGTACATCAGCAACTAGAATCCTTCCATGCAAAGTTGGTTCTGTTATGGGTATCCTTTGTGCTATTTGGATGTCTTTTCAGATTCCCATCACCACACCCCATTTCCAGGTTCCTTCTGTAGGCTCCGATTTTTCCTCTAGAATATTGTACATATCCCCTAGTAGTTTTCCAGACACTGAGACCTTTTCCGAGATCAAGACAGATGGATTTTGGACACGGATAGCCGAGTTTATGTGTTGTATTTTTAGGACATTATTCATCCCATTGGCATTCAGAGCGAAAATTGATATTCCAGTTGTTGGAGAGGCTGATGCCATACCAGAAATTGGGCAGATCATTAGTATGCATAGAGTTATAAGAAGTGCAGAGCAGTCAAAGAAATTTCTACAAGAACGAGAAGGATCACGGTGCAAGCAGATTCGTTTTACAGGCATGTATTTAACAGGGTATCAGATTCCGAATAGGACAACGAGCAATTTTGTTTCTTTATGCCAAGCTCTAGAGCAGGCTTAGAGTCAGGACCAGTAGAAGACCAGTTCCCAGAGAGACGTACAGAAGATCCAGCAGTCCCCAGAAGCCCTCCAGCAGATCCTTGTCCAGTTTGGTCCACATTCATTTCTTCACTGTCCTTTGTTTTCCGATGTTTGATTGACAGTTGTTCCTCTTTGTTCTGCTCATTACGCCCCACTTTGCCATTTTGGGCTTGTACACTCTGGTTCTGTGATAGCTGACATGTACTGTGTTGCTTCTTTGGACCTGAACCTTTTCCCCCAGTGCCAGACACTGTATGAGTACGTTGTGCAGGGGTCGGTGTCCCCAGTGTTGCTGGCACTGACGTATTCAACTGTTGTGGAGTAGACGTTAGCAGGGTTGACGGTGTGTCAGTGGGAAGGTTTTTTGTGTTTGAAGGGGTTTCGAAAAGAGGAGTGGTGAGCATACTATTGAGCTGTGGTGCTGGATTTGGTTGGGAAGGAGTTGTAGGTGGCGCTGTAATAGTGGGTAGACCAAGATTCGACACTATGAGGTCGTCTTTTGCATCAATGTTGTCCTCTATTTTTCGAATCTCCTTCATCAGTTTGTTTGCCTCCCTCTTGAACTCTGTTGCTTCCTCTACTCCCTCTGCCAGACTGATTTGATCCTTGACTCGGTCCAGTTCTCGACGCAATATGTGAGTTTGGTCCGTTAGCCGAGATCTCGAGTGTTGGGCGAGCATGGCCTGTTGAGTATTCCCCATCTCCACAGATAGGTCCTTTACAGACATCAATAAACGCGATGCACCTTCCTTCAGCAATGCAAAACATCGGTGTACAGCATTGAATTGGGTTGATTGTTCCTGATGGAGATGTTCTATTTTGTGATCAAGGGCTTCTAGACATTTCAACACATCCGTTCCCGCTTTTTCAATTACGGTGTTAGTTTGCTTCATGATGCCTGAGATAGAATGGATCTCGTATACAAGTTGTGGATGTTTGAGATCCAACTTGTTAGCCATGAGGAATTCATTGAACATTTCATTGTCGTTTAGGATTTTCATCGTCCAGTTCCAATTCTGCATAAGGAAGCAGTATGCATCAAGTTCTGGGAGTAGACGGCTGGATATGAAGGGAGATTCAGAATTCGGATCGTCGGCATTTTTGTATCGGTGGTAAAAGTAAGTGTCAAGGGTCTCCTTGAAGCTTGAATCATATGCTCCAGCTCTGAGTACAGCTAGCTCAAATGCATAGGACAGTTCAATTTGATGGAACAGAGTATTGGCATAGATGGGTTGAGGACCGATATTGCGGAGTTGGATAGGGGAGGCCTTAATAATGCGTTCGACATCAGCGACATACCGAAGTATTACGCCAGCAGCCTCTCCTTTGTCCATTATCCAGGTTGATATCGTTGAAAAACCCAGCTTCTCCAATTCTGCTACTACGGCCTTGTTCCTCTCATTGAGTCTTGGATCTCAATGTTTGTTTTGGTCGTACTTTGCTGGCAACCCCGGTATAGCCGGTAGCCCATGCAGAAATCCAAGTGGCTTTATCCTGACCAGCCTTCCAAGGGGACCATCGAGCTTCCCAGAGATGATCCATACTACTGACAGCGTCTATCCAGGGCTCAAGAAGGTCAGGCCTAGGTCCTTTGCTTACCTCCATAACTGTGGTGTCTAGACGGATGTAGCAGAAGGTGTCGCGTTCGGGTCTTGCTAGGTAATACAATTACCCTGAATAACTCCTTCTTGCCTAGTTTAATTGGAGGGAAGTGCTTGGATATAGCGTTTCGTACAACATCAGCGGCCATTAGTCTGCCTTTTGGGGTAATGCCTTGTACAATGAGTTCGCATCCGACAGGAGACATAGCAGCTCCATTAAGAATATGTTGTAATGGAAAAGTGGGAGACAGTGGTCTATTGGTTTGCCTACGTGGCAGAGAAAATGGGGGGTAAACTTGGTGTTTTCCAGTCAGTAGCGTACTACTGTCTAATTTAGAGGGCTTTTCTGTTTAGTATCTATTGGATTTGTGTTCGCGCCTGGCTTTTCTGCCCAGGCGTGATCATGGTTGTTGATTGTTGTTGTTGTTCCTGTACTCCCCCAAGGATGACGTGTCTGTACCTTTCTCTATGCACAATCTCTCTTGTATTGTCCTATAATCAATAGATGGATCAATTACCCACCCAAATCGACCCAAATACAGTGAAACCTCACCAAAAATACAAGAAACAAGTTGTAACACTTAGAATTCCAGAGATTCCACATCTGCTATGACTTGCCAGAATACCATCCAGAATATTGAATCCACCTGTTGACAGTTGATCAAAATCCATCCATTTGATCCATCATTCCATTGAATTAATCTATTGACACTGGAAAGGAAAGAAGTCAATCAATACATTGAACAACCTGTTGACAGTTGACTGAAATCCATTGACACTTGATCAAAATTGGAAATTACCATATGCATCACCCTAGGTGAGATACTCTATGATCATAGCCTACATCGCACCCTAATTGTCCACATAAACCAACAACAGTTGTGTTAGACCCAGACCTCAATTGGGAGAAGTATGGTCGCAGAGGTGGTTTTGTCATAATGCATCCAACAACTACGCAATGTCAGTCAGAAGAAATGAGAAAAAGAGAACGAACCCTGCATCAGAGAATCTCTCCTTCCACTCTGCCCTCCATTTCTTCTGAACCAAGAAGAACGGTCCCCTTGTGGAACACCTCCCCTTCCTCTGCAACCCAACTCCTGGACCGGTTCATCAGACTCAGACCCTCATCCACCCCTTCCTCTACCTCTGCTTCAAGTTCCAAAGGATCTGCCAAAGGCAGGAACTTGCCTCTTCCCCACCGTGGTGCAAGCGATGGTGAGAGATGCTTCAGCGGTCTCATATTCATCTTCTGATAGACTCAGTTGGGGAATTGGATATGAGGAATGAGGTCGGAGTGGGAGTAGGGTATATACAAAAAGGAACACACTGCACAGTCAGCTAATATGCCATAATTTGCACACTCAGAAAGCCAAATTGGGCATTTTATGGAATGTTTTATGTAACTACATGACAAATGGATTACATATTCTGGGATGCTTATGTCATGGGTACATTTCGGCTGACTCACCTTCACCTCAAGGTCAGGTCACATGACATATTACTTTAGTGTCCTGTTATATCCCGTGCAGAATGACACTGTTGCAAACACTATTCGGTGACGTGCTTCCATAGCCTGTGTGCCGTAATTTCAGAGGGTCTCCGAATGTATCTGAAGGGTTCCGACAGAGGTCCAACAGGAACCGACGTTATGGAGTGGTCTCCAAAGTTAAGGTATCGGGAGATTTGGGAAGTTGGGAAGGAGAGTCGGAGGGCAAACTGGAGAAGGTTGCATGAAGACAAGACTGGAAGACAACTAGATTTTTCGTCTGAGTTCTACCAACTACTTATGGACTATTTATACTAATGGAAGAACTCCAGAGTGTAAGCAAGGTCATGAGGTATACATGAGGCAGTAGATAATCAGAATGAGGTATTGGGTAAATACTAAGAACAAAGAAATGAATAATTAAGTAAAGAAATCACCAGTGTCCCAGCTCCAATTGTGGAGCGCCCTCCAAGTGGTTCTGAGGGTTTTTGACGGGTTCTGAGGGTGGACCGTCAGGAACATAACGAGGATACCAATGTTGGCATCGGGCGTCGGGAGCGGCACGTAACAGTATCCCCTTCTTAGTCCTGAGCCCATGAGGGACTTGGCCTGAAAGAACTGACTCGTCACGTGACAAGGTCAAAGCGTGGGAACCATGAGCAGTTTAAGAACCGCGTTCTTGGCAGAAATGTGCCCACCCTAACTTCAACCTGAACCACCATGTCGCCTGCACAACGCCAGCTCCCATCTGAAGACAGCGATGAGGAAATCTGCAACGTGAAGGTGCAGCTCCTAGCTGCTCAGGAAAATCGGAAAAAGAGGCAGGAGGAAGCCCAAAAGAAGCGGGAGGAGGAGGAGAGGCAGAGGTTGGAAGAGGAGAAAAAGAAGAAGTTGGAGGAGAAGAAGATGAAGGCAGCGGCGGAGAAGGAGCGAGATCGGAAGGCAAGGGAGGACGCAGATAAGGAGTTGAAGGCGCAGCGGGATGCAGATACTAAGGAAAGGCGTCGGAAGAGGGCGGAGCGAAAGGAGAAGGACCGGAAAGGTGCGGATGAGGAGGGAATAGACCCTTATGAGGGTGAGCTCCAACTTGGTGAGTGGTTTTGGTTATTTGTCCTTTTTTCCTGAAAATACACAGTCCCGTGTACCCGTTGCTGACGTCGGGGTACCAGGTGTCATCCAGCACCTACCCGACGTGTCTGCAGCATGTGCCGTTATGGCCATGTTGCCTGTGTCTTCTTGGCAGGCCCTCAGCTGGGTCCCACCCCTGTTCCTACGCAGTCACCTCCTGTTCAAAACCCGGAACGTCGTTGTCTCCGGTCATTGGAGGTGATGACCAACATTTCGGAGCCGGGTTCCAAGATCACACACATCGGTCCCTGGCTCAGGGATGTCGCACGAGCCATTCGTGATCATGCTGAAGTGATCGTGAGGCGGTGAGATGAGCGTCGGGCTCACCGCGTCACCATCATGGCAGCAGTGATTCGGGCCAGCGGGACTGTTGAAGACTATCGGGTTTGGAGGAAGGAGTTGGAGCAGGAATCACTGGCAGGAGGTGAAGAGGATGAGAAGATGAAAGGGAAGGGGAAGGCGCCGGCTCGAGGGGAACACCCCTTCGAGGACTTGGTCTGGGATTTCCACACTCAGCAGGAGATGGAGATTGGTCCATCGCCTAAGTTGGGAGGACCGGTAGTGGGTCCATCGGGGACTGGCAGGGAAGAGTTGGACAGAGTCGGTGAAGGATTGGGACAGGTCGGAGAAGGCTCGATTAAAGTCAGAGGAGTTTGAGGAGGAAGAAGAAGAAGATGAATGGCCAAAAAAGAAAAGAAAGGTGGTGAAGGGTAGGAGAAGGGTGGAATACAAAAGTGATGATGAAGACCCGGTTGTGACTCCTGTGGAGCCTTCCAGAAGTTCTTGGCATGACGATGAAGTTAATGAAGGGAGTTCTGCGAAGAACTGAAAAAAGTTGGGTTCTTCCACGGGAACACATAAGTAATTGTATATAATGCATTTTTAATTGTATATATATGATTTCTTGATTTTACTGAAAATGAACATAAGTAAGAGATTGTAAGAGAAAATTGATCAACCGAAGTCAATCTGGAAAATTCCAAAATTTTTTTCCAAGTCCCCATGCCAAAGATCGGAGCCCGCAGTTAACTGAAGTCAACACTGCCACTGCTGGTACTGTAGGATCTATGCATAGATCCCTGATAACTTTCCAGAGAGGTTTTGCATAGATTC
>QLOY01003768.1:0-14958 GCA_003313965.1 Megacollybia marginata
GTTTGACCCCTTGGAGGAAGGCGTTTATCTCTTGCTCACCCATGCCGGGATCATGTTTGACAGAATCATCGACAGTACCGGGTAGCTTCGAGACTGGGTCGGATACATCAGGCTCGACCCCTTGGAAGACGTCTATCTCTTGCTCACCCATGCCGGGATCATGGTTGGCAGGATCGTCGACAGCATCGGGCAGCTTCGAGACTGGGTCGGATACATCAGGCTTGACCCTTTGGAGGAAGGCGTCTATCTCTTGCTCACCCATGCCGGGATCAGGTTTGACAGGATCATCGACAGCATCGGACACTTTCGAGACTGGCTCGGATACATCAGGCTCGACCCCTTGGAAGGCTTCTATCTCTTGCTCGCCCATGCCGGGATCATGTTTGGCAGAATCATCGACAGCACCGGGCAGCTTCGAGGCTGGCTCGGATACATCAGGCTTGACCCCTTGGAGAAAGGCATCTATCTTTTGCTCACCCATGTCGGGGTCATACTTGACAGGATTATCGACGACGCCTGAATGCCTAATAACGTCCTGGGAGGGTGCTGCTGGAGACGACCCCCGTTTCACAGATTCTGGCTCGCCGGCGTGTACCTCCCAAGTCGACCTTGTTTGGTGCACATGCTCAGGTTGTAACGCTAAACTGTGAACACTGGACGCTAGGCCTGCCTGTCGGCGAGGATCACCCAAACTGGTGGTGCGGGTGTTATGATCAGCGTAGTAAGGCTGATCATTATTATTGAATTGCACTTCCCACTCATACGGTAGAGGTCCAGGGCCAGTGCTGGTCTCGCTGCCTGTAACGGCTGCTTGAGTTGGGGAAATAGGGTGGTCAATAAGGACGGATTCATGGGGACCACTATTAATGTTAATATCTTCTCCCTCGGCTGTCTTGGATTCTTTATGCTTGGCGACTGAGGGTGTGATATCAGAGTCGGGAACGATAGGTTCAGTGATGATCGGCACTGCGGCCTCGGAGGACCCCACGCTTTCAAGAAATGCACCAATATCGATATCTTCGTTTGTGATGTCTGGTACAGTTTCCGCTGCCGGAAGATGTTGGGCTGGGGTATCCGATTGAGTGCCTTCGATCGCACCAAGCTCATCACTTGACTGTGTATCATGATTAGAAGGGTCGATACTGGTCACCCCCAATGCATCTGCATTTTTAGTGGGGGAAAAATCTGTGAAACTGGAGGGCTTAGCATTGCCTTGAGAACATTCCAGGAACTCGTCGAGCTCATCAGCCGATAAGTCTAGTGCGGCCGGCTCATGGTGCTGCCCATCCAACCCATTAATAGCCTGCACATCGCTCTGAAATATTTCTTGATACTCTGATTCTGCCTGAGAGGACATGTTCAAACTCTCCGCCCCTTTTCCAACTATCAGATTATTTTCCGCGGTGCTGCGGGATGCCTCTTCCTCAGCAGCTGCTTCGTCGTTTTTTGGAATTTTGAGCTCCTCGATGGCACCGTCCACGATCGAATCCGTACCAGAAGCCTCCACTACCTCTACCTCAGACATATTGAGTGCAGGGACGTTCTGTAGCACACTGTCAACAGCTGGAGGCACTTCTGTGTCCTGAGTTTCTTGGGTGGTTTCCCTCTCGCCGTCAACCGACGTTTTGGTAATGTTAAGGTCCTGCGTAGATTGCATACCATCCCCTTGCGAAGAGATTTCTGCGCTGTCAACGGCTTGAGCATTCGATAAAACATCGTCATCCATGTAGTCGTCCACAGGAGATTCCTTGTCTTCAGATGATACCTCTTCTGCCGAAGAATGCTCTGACTCAATGTTATCTTCATGTGAAATCTCTACGCGTTCTTCCCTACTCAGAAGACCAGAAGGGTAGGCTTCAGCATAGAAATTAGGGCCATTAGGTTTACGGGTGATGACTGCTATCAAGGCGGCATTCGGGCGCGGAGTTGATAAACTGTACGGAAACGGATCGGCAGAAAGGATGGGAGTTTCTACTATCGGCGCGACATTCGGGCGCGGAGTTGATAGATTGTACGGAAACGGATCGGGAGAAAGGATGGGATTTTCTACTATCGGCGCGACATTCGGGCGCGGAGTTGATAGACTGTACGGAAACGGATCGGTGTAAAGGACGGGATTTCGAATGACTGCTGTGGGCGCTGTTACCAGAGTCGAGTAAGACGGTACAAGACGAGAACGCTTAGAGGAGGAAGTGGCACTGTCTGTCGAAGGCAGTACTTGCATGCCAGTAGAGACCTCAGGATAAACCGCTCCGTCCAGCTGGGCAGCTGGAACAGCGGATTCATGCAGATTAGATTCGGAATCGGACAGAAATGTTTCTGTGGCCTCCGGCAGCTCAGGTTGAACAGCTTCCTCGGTGGAAGGAGCAGGTATGTCGGCTTGCTGCTGAGCTGCAACCTCAAAAGTGGGTTGCTGATGTATGGAACCTTCATCACCGGTCTCTACTTGAGTAGCTGTGATCAGCTTTGAAACTTTCATAAGCGGTCCAGAAAATAGGGCAAGAACCTACTTTTGCATCGACGTCAATTTCCACCAAAGGTGGCTCGAGATCCAGCTGAAAGCCAGTTTGCTTGGACGTCTCCTGAGCAGCACTGTCTGCCGGTTCCATTACAAGTTCTTTCTGAACCGTGGCACTTTCCGTGGCAACTTGAGGATGATGGTGTCGTTCAATGCTTTCGGCAGTGAGCTCTGCGATATCATCGTCTTGCGCAACTCCTAGTGTTTCGTTAATTTTCATGAGTAGTCAACCATGAGCAACAGAACCTTCAATCAAGGTGGGTCCTGCACGCGGTTCTCCATCCAATACAGGAGAAGTCAACTCTTGAGGTGATAATGGTGCAACCAGCTCGGCAGGGGAGACCCACTCCTGATATGGTAATGATGTAGTTGGCTCCGCATTGAAGGCGGGAGTCTCTGCTTCCAATGAACGCCTGCCTAGATATTCATCCGCAGCGGCTCGAGGTTTTGGGGTTTCCGTGTCTGTAAAACAAATATCAGATGTGGCAGTGTCAAAGGACACCGCATACCAGCTTCGGGAGACATACGCTCAGAGGCCAGTTCATCGATCTGGACATCGTCTTCCTCGTCTTCCTCCGTAGCGTCAATCGTGCTTTCGCGCTCAATGACTTCTGTTGGAGACAGGTGAGGAAATTTGTCGTTTTCCCCATATTCCTCTACAACCCGCATGGAGAAGCCAGATTGCATCTCCTCTTCATCCTCTTCGGAGGAATCCCCGGTAGATTCAGCTTCATCGTCACTTTCATGAGATACTGATTCCTCGTCCTGTTCTGGGCCAACGCCCTTCTCCTCTGCATGGACAGTCTGCACGGTTTTCGCGAAGCTAACATGAGAACCCTCCTCCTCGTCATCGTCAGTCAATATTTCGATAGGAATAGGGGAGCGATCATCTCTCTCGAATTCGGTCTGGACGGTCGGTGCAACGGGAAGATCATCCTCGACACCTTGACTAGGTTCATTGCACTCGTTCGGATGTGTTAATTCAACATCGAGCAGATTATCCTCTTCAACCTCGTCTGCTTCGTGGCCATCCAAAGCCTGAGGAGGTTCAGCCGAGTTCGGTTCAGCCGGAGTGATAACTCCGGGAGTCAGAAACATATCCATGTCTTGGATTTCACCACCAAAATGATGTGGGTTGGAGTCTCCCCCGATCCGGTCCCCACCAGAGTAAAAGTCTTCAGCATATGTTCGAGGACCTTGCCAAGGGTCAGGGAGCTCGAGCACTTGCTTAGATAGTTCCGATTCAACTAGGACTAGTCAATATGTAGTCGTATTGAAATCTGAGACCTCACTTGGATCATCGTTTGATAAAGGCTCTTCTTGGCCGGCATCCTCCCATTGAGTGCAGTCCTTTTGAAGTCCATTCTCTACCGCTTCTACGGAGACGTCTGGGGGATGCTCAGAGTTTAAATATACCTCTGGTTCGTCTCGAGAGCCTGATTGAACTGCGGCGTCATGGACCAATACAGGCAAATCTGTGTCGGCCCGCCGCCCAAAAGTATGTTGGGCTTCGTGGTCGGGAGGTCGGGTACCACGCTCCAATTGGTCGGGTGGGGGAACCGACGACACTCGTGCCTCTTCTGCTCTTGAGGAGACTGCGTCATAGTCCCGATTATCTTCTTCGTTCGGGTTAACCAGTTCCGGAGACTGATCACGGAGCTCGTCCTCCTCGTCTTCGTGCTGCTCTTCATCGTCATCAAAAAGTTCTTGGCGTTCGCCATCGTCCTCAGAACCTGAACCGACCTCAATCATGTCGTCAGAGGAAAGATGACCCCGATCCTGCTCCTCCTCAAGCTGATCTTCAGTTAGAGCAGGTTCGTATTCTGGACTGTCTTCCTCCATAACATCTTCACCATACACTTCATCAACTTCTTCCTGCTCCTCGTCGCCTTCAGAGTCGTCATCCGAATCAATAAGCTCAATTGGCTCATGGAAGCTGCCTTGGCCTTTGAGAAGACCAGGAACATCTCCTATATGGCGACCTTTATCTTTAATATTGGCACGACGCGCTCTGAGTTCGGCGAAAGAGTCTTCAACTTCATACTCGTCCGACGGGGCATCATCAGATTCAGCTGTCTCGGCTTCTGGAAACTGATCTTCACGTGTTGCGTCGTTCAAGGAAGACACTAATGGTTGACGGTCACAATGCCCTAATGCGCGACGAAGGGCACCGGTTATGTCGCCAATGAATTCGTCAAACTCGGGCTGAGTAAATTTATCGTATGGATTATGAATTGGCGCTTTGCCAACTCGCGTTCTCGACATCGCGACCAGCGTTGACGATGGAGTCGGAAACGGCGCAGAAGGCATTGCCGCGGGTCGTGGTGTCGAATAAAATGACATGGTGCTGAAGGGAGAACACCAAGCCTTGTTTTGGTCACGGTCACCGACTTTGTCACCCTTGTCATCTGGAGTGATAAAATGGCATAAACAGGCCTATCCGCTATTGGGTTTTTTTTCTACATTGAACCCTTGGTAACGGCCATTGTGACTCGCCAAAGTCAACTTTCTGATGGGCCTACTCTTTGTCTTGAAACTTGAACAATGTAATATTTGCTAACTCCGATTCACAACATACATACGAGGGTACAAAACTCTGTGCTTTATTTTTTCAAAGCATGCTATTTGAGATCATGGCCGTCTGTTGGGTTTTAATTCAATGTCTAAATCTGGCTGAGGAGCCGGCGCAGTACCACTGCCAGACAGGTCAATGTATCCCGGGGGGAGCTCTACGACTTCCGTTCCCCCCGACGCAATCACAGTCACCGGAGGCACCTCCCCACCATCATGATGGACGACGTAAACCTGAGAGAGGGTAGGTGCGGGTATCCGTGTAGACAATGAAGCTGAAAACGAGCCTGTCCTATCGATCGGCAAGTTGGAGTCTTGAGCGGGGACGGTAAGGCGCAGAGGGGGATATGCTATAGTGGATTCAATTGAAGGAGCCACCTTACCCCCGTCGTAGACAAACGGGTTAATAGCAGGATCCCGAGGCTTGCGATGGGCTTTACGCCGTCTCAAGAGCAGGAAAGCGACTGTGGCAAGTAGGGTACCACCCAAAAATCCTCCTATGCCTGCTCCTGTGGCATCTGCACCGGCTTTAGAATTGGATCTGCAGACATAACCGCGAGTCTTGCATAAACAAGTAGTAACTTACATGGAACCCGGCGACAAGCATGTGGTCGGCCCATTTTCACCTGCATGCATCGGCCCATTCTGCCAGGCCCCTCCATCGGAGCTGATAAGTGACATAAAGAATGGCATACCCCACCCCTGATAATTGTGTGAGCATGAAAGACCTACTTATCATGTAGAGACATACCAGAGAAACCGTCCACACAATTGGATCCATAGTATTCGATGTGATGTTATAAGGAGGGCGAAGTGCCGGGGCAACCTTACAAACTTAATGAATGGATCGATATATGATAGCCGCGACAACTTACAGTGAGCGTGAAAGGAGGTGTTCCATTCTTAGGGGTGATAGAAACGTCAGTACACTAGAAGGATATTGAAAACAGAACAGAAGACCAGGAAAAGACAGACTTGGTCAATCCAGCCAAATTGTGATATCAGACTGCCGGCCACTGTTCCATCGATCTCTAGGATAGCTGGATATGTTACGTTCTGGCATTGAGGAGATGTGCCATTTGTAAAAGAGGTGTTTGTAGTGACAGTGTAGACTGCCTGACAACCACCCGTAGTCCCTAGAGAGTCAAACTGTCCAGGGTCGAAATGGCTGTACAGCAAACCAAACGTACCATGCATATTTGATACTTAACGAGTGTGAATCGAGTATCTGGTATCAAAGATCGCATACTCACCTGTGTACCAGGTGCGAATGGAACAGCCCAATCCTACTTCGCACATGGTTCTCAATTTTTACAATCAAGTACGGCAAGACTTACAAACGTTGTAGCAGTAAAATCGGGAATGGGAATCGTGAAAGGTACGATGAATGTCCTGTAGAAAACATTAACTATAGTCTTACAACAAAAAATGCGCACGATGTGTAAACATCGAGATGATAAGGTGCAACTGGATTTGGTCTGAATAGAGACGTCAGGATAGCCACACGGGAGAATCGGGCACAACGGACCCTGTCGCAGAACCCCTACTCCAGCTTATATGAATGGATTCACATTGCTCTATCAACATCAGGAGATGCGTATATCATCCGTAAACATACGAGTAGTCGGGATAGGAACTGGTTGATTGGTTGGTGTCCAGTCGAAGAAACCCTAGCATGGATGGGTTTATCGGAACAACATAAAGTAGCGATATACCTGCTCTAGAAAAGGAACAACCCCAGCCATACCCAGTCCAAAGCATAAAGACCAGACAACTATCCCTGTCAAATAAGGCCGTCGCAGCATAATGAATATTAAGAATGGGAATGGTTATCACCCACTTATATCATGTATGTATGACACACTGAGAAAAGGAAACTGATGATCATGATTGTGATGTCACTGTAAGCCCCTTGGTTAATTTATGTCTGTGGGCCAACGTAAACTATTATCTGCTCTGTGCAGAGAATGATTATAGTCAGAATAAAGTGTTTGAAAATACACAAGTCTTGCAGCACATCAAATGAACCCGGGCGCCACGCGACAGGCTGTGGGCCTAACCTACCGTACATGGTGACGATGACGGATCGCACAGAGACATTCGACAACTTTGTTGTGATGGTTGTGAGCGGAACAAGATGGGAATTGCAGACAATTAAACGGTTCTTTTGTATACAAACTGTCGATGTGAGACCGAATTACACAAAACATATACAAGGCAACTCTTAGCTTCTTATTTCTGTATTCGGCCTGTGCGATAACATTTAAAGGTGGGGATACAAGCCTGTGTCTCTTCTGATTTTCGTCATGGCTGAGTGATGTGGGTATAATGACCGTATTAATGAGCAGTCACTGACCTGCGATAATAGCGCTCCCTACGCCACTTCCATCTTCTGCGTGATAGGTAATTACGTTTCTGAAATGGATGAGTGGCAAGCTCGACACAATCAGCTACCTACTTTCCCTTGTCTCCAAAAATGTCTTGCAAGCCTTCGTGTACTCGATCTGCAAATCCAGGATATTTCTTGGAGGCTATGTCACCAACACATGAAACACAGACATAGCAGACTCACATTGTATAGCGACCCATCTGCTCCTACAGCACATCCTTCGTCCAAATACCCCATCTTACTGACAATTGAAGCAATGCCACATGCGCTTAAGCGAGCTGCTCTTCTGCCTATTAGCTTTGCAAGAGCACGGAAAAACTGCCGCTCAGCAAGAGTTGTCTCTACTGCGAAGAAATGGGTAAAGATTCCAATAATCATAAGCAGTTCGTCAGTTGGATCGCTGGAAGCGGTCGGCGATTATTCCACATGAACGGACAACTATACCTCTCCATCAGCGACAGGAAAGCGGTCTCAAATACATAGGGAACCTCGAGCTTGTAGGTGTTTTGACCTAAGAAAAGGACACCCTCATCAATGAGCTCACAAATGACCAGTCGCATAATCTCGCCAAGATATCGGCCGGATATGAGTTTCTGAGTCCGATTATTTTAGGAATACACAAGCGAATAGCGAGCGGACGCACTTCGAAAGCTTGCTCCCCAGGTTTGTTGGACGTTTCGTCAACAACGGTATCATACTTCGTTCGAGGCAAGTGCTCATGTTCGAAAGAATCAAATGCCCCCTATTGTAGTGTGATAATGATAAGACCCAACAAATTTTCTTACCCATTCACAATTGATGGCCATTTTGGCTTCAGGATCGATGCGTAGATCATTGATCTTTTCGATGTTGCAAACATCTTCCATGTACGCTGCATTACACCCAGTCCCAAAGATGACAGCAATCTTGGTCTTGGGATTGACATAGTGCGACGCGATCAGGGTACCAGTTGTGTCATTGATAAGGGCAGTCAAGACAATAGGAAGCTCCTGCTCACGTGAGCGCAAGGATGAGAAAGTACAAGTGAAAACACACATATTTAGCGAGAGATTTGCGAAACATGTCTGCAACATCATGTCCTTCAGTGTTCGCAGCACCAAAGCCCTTGGTCCAGCGAATAAGCTCGCCATGATCTATTCTCTCCTGGCTAGAAGAAGTCACAATGCAACAGACTATGAATGGAGCCACGTACAAACACGGATAGGAAAACTACAAGAATCAGCGAGTCAATCGTTGTGAGTGAATACACGTACCGTGAATCCCAGGGGTAAGGTCTCGCCAGGTTTGAGTTGTAATGCGGCTCCTTCATCACCCAAATTGCTCTCGATGAAAGCCTTGAGGCACTCGGCACAAAAGTCGAACAACTTCTGACCGTCTTCTTGTTTCTGCTCTTCAGTAAGACGGTATTTGGACTGAGTGATTTCAAATTTCCCCTCTCCTTGGAGGGTGACGAGGCAGACACGGAGATTTGTTCCACCTGAAGCCAATTTTAGTTTGAAAAGATGCAATGGAAGATGACGATATACCGAGATCCACTGCCAGATAATCACCGACTTCCTGACCAGTTGGCCAGCCAAAGACGAAGGTGGGGATCATTGGCTGTGCAGTTGGTGGGAATGACGTCGTTGGGAACAAGGATTAAGCTTACAACTGTCTGCTTAGGTTTCTGTAAACCGAGTTCGAGAGTGTCCTTGAATGCTTCCACAATCATCCGCATCCTCTGTGGGGTCAGAGTAAACCTAAAGACAATTCGATAGGCGATAATTGGTTGAATAAAAGCAAGTCTTTCTTACAGGCTCTCGTACTTTCTGAGATGATCTGCCATTGTCCTAGAGTCGGAGACAGTTTCAAGATTACGCTTTCTGGTGGAAGAACACGACACACTTTTTGGTTGCATGCGGTAAATCTTCATCCTGATGAGTTCTCGTATGGAAGGCCATAGTCTGACCCGTTGGAAGGGTAACAGACCCGCTGCCTCTTCTTGAAACTGGCATTCTGACCAAGTTGTACTGATGGAAGAGAGTGGAGTGACTCACGTGCCAACTTTCAACTTCGTCGATCCATGATCGGCCTCAAAACAACACTCAATGTATTTGTTCAAGCTTTTCAAACCGTCCTTGATCAAAATTTCAGGTTATAGATAATTCAGGTGCACTTATAGTCGAATGTGTCAACATCCTCAAAAATAAAGTCACCAATGGCTGGGGCTCTGTAGGCGACGAAATCGTTTGCGTTGTTCAGCAAGCCAGACCAGTTTCTGCAGCAGCCCAGACCTCCCTGACCGCTGTAAAGGTTCGTCAAGGAGATGTTCGTCGTGCTGTAA
Organism: Megacollybia marginata; assembly: GCA_003313965.1. Classification (NCBI taxonomy): domain Eukaryota; kingdom Fungi; phylum Basidiomycota; class Agaricomycetes; order Agaricales; family Porotheleaceae; genus Megacollybia; species Megacollybia marginata. Next base: position 9,802 of record QLOY01003768.1, read on the forward strand.
TTGTCAGAACTCGAAAACCTGTGCGCCGACCGGATGGTCGATGGGTTCGGTTCGACGACAATGCCGCCGTACTTCTCAACAACAAAAAAGAAATGCTGGGTACACGAATTGGTGGTGTTGTGAGTGCCGAGTTAAGGATGAAAGGCTGGGGGAAAATTGCCAGCCTGGCGCCCAAGGTCTTGTCCTTTTTGCTGCGCTCTTTCACGTGTTCATGTCCAAGCAGGCAATCTAGCGCTTCCCTGATATTGTGAAGTTCCAAAACAGGAGCTGTTACGCTTGTTTCGTGTTTCTACAATTGTCTGTTCTAAAGCTCTGTCGCACCCTATCAGTGATCTGATCTGACTCCTTTGTCGCTTCCGCTCGGCTGAGAAGCTTTAATGCTACATCTTTGTCATGAATAAAGGCATTGGAACCCACGAGAAACCACTCGCAGACTGAAGCCCAATTCAACATCCCAGAGACCGTTTGCACTCCAAGTGCGGTACTCGTAGCTTTCAGGGTTGCATCACCTAGCAGGTTTACACGACTTTGCTCTAGGTATGGTCGAGAAATACCACAGCGAACATGGAGGTGTCTCTCTGAATATTGTCAGCAGTTTCGTCCGAAAGTTCTACTCTGTCGAAGATGTATGTGACCCCATGGGATGATTTCAGCGTTAGCGAAGAAAGGGAATTGGTAATCTTATCTCCATTCTGACCTGAAAATCAGAGAGACATTCCGGAAATTGACTAGAATCCCGACGTCCCCGTGGAGAGACTAGAGTGCAGTATGGTCCCGATATCAGCCGAGTCTGACTTCGTCACTAGCACCTTAAACAAGCTGTTAATGAGGACATCGTTTACGACACTGCAGAGATTGTCTTACAAGCTATGTCCACACCCTCTTAAGGTCGAGGACGAGTGCAACGGGGCGACGTCAGGAACGACCAGGCCCATCACGCATTTCTAGCCACCATTATTTGTAAATTGTGTTGTACAAATTACTAATAATTCAGACGCGTCCTTCACAGCCACCGATGTAGCAAACGGTTTATAATAATAACAAAATTCTTTCCTTACTCCATGACGAAAGCTGAGGTGGCCGCAAAACCTTTGCAGGGAAGAACTAGAGGTCCATACAGTGCACAAGCCTGTGACCAGTGTAGACGAAAGTAGGTCACCAAAAGCAATGCCAGAACCTTGACAAACGAAATCCAGGAAGATAAAGTGTAACGGTAATAAGCCGGTCTGCGGCTCTTGCGAAAGTTCCAAAAGGTCTGCCGAGGTCAATCCATCATTTCCTTCATCAGGACTATCATAAATACGATGGTGTAGTGCTCTTGGACTGGAGAGAATGTCCGTGTCCCCCGTACTGAAGCCCACTTTGAGGCCTTGCGCAAGCGAGTCGAAGCGCTGCAGGTGAGTACAGGTCTGGAAATTTCTTTCTGGTAATGAAACGTCCTACAGGCATATGCAGACTCATTAGAATCCATGCTTGAACAATGTCGGAAGGAACACGGCGGAATATCCGACGTCGAGTTCAAGCAACTGCGGCCCGCTGCCGACCAACTGGAATATGATCCTGCAGAGTTCGAAGAGGCTCCGGAGAGCGATATCATGCAGGAATTGGCTATGTCGGCTGAGAATCTCAAGGAAAGTTCAAGTCATCGATGGAAATCCTTTACATGACCGTTTCTTCAGTTAGAAGATCGCAATCTTGTGGTCTATGGCAATGTGGCTCCATTTCGATTCGCCCCGGCTCCCAGTCAACTGTCCCGATTTAATCGAATTGTAGACAACCCAAACGCCCATTATGTGCTACTTGTAGATGGTGAACGCGATTATAATTCTACTCTCGATTGGTCAAAACACCTTCCCAAGTCTGTCCACCTGTGTCGTCGAGAACATGACAAGTTGAGTTCATGTCTACTTGTCTAGCCTTGATTGATATCCTCTTGGGCTGCTTGATTTGTTGTTCAAATTCTTCACTTCCTGGTGTTTACGAATAGTCCCAGCCCTCTTTCTCCGTGACATGTATCGCAACCTTTCAAGTAATCCTCCTCCGGACACGTCCCACTATTCTCCCATGCTTCACAATGCTCTTATTGCTCTTGCAACTGCTTTTTCCGACGATCCTCGACTAACAGATATACAGACACGTACAATTTTTGCAACAACAGCTAAGAAATATATTGAGCACGAATGCCAGAACCCTAACATCTGCGTCGTACAGGCGCTGTCTTTATTGGGCAGTTTTCATTCCAGCAAGGGAGATCAAAATCTAGGCTACCTGTATTTTGGTATGAGCATACGGGTTGCAGAGATTCTTGGACTCAGCGTCGACTCCTCTAAATGGGTAAAGGCTGGGATGATAACCCACGACGACATGCTCGACCGCAACTGGGCTCATTGGACCTCGTTCAGCCTGGATGTTTGCTGGTCTATGTATGTTGGGCGGGATTGTTCTTTCGTGATGTCATCATCTTCGGGACACTCGATTCCTGTTCCATTTGTCGATGCAGACTTCGACGAAATCCCATGGCACTACAAAAACGAGACTACCGGCGTTTCCATCCCGCCTCAGCCCAATCATCTCTCGAGGACGTTTGCCAAGACCTGTGAGCTGCTGATTATTGCTAAGAAGATAATGGAAATGGTGAACGGAATGCACCACCCCGGTTCAGCCCAACAATTCAATGATGAAGTTATCAGCCGACTCGAGTCTGTACTTCTAATCATTTTTTCCCCTTTTACTGATGGTAACTCCAGTCTCCAGCTAAACACTTGGAAGGGTGGTCTCTCTCCGGAAGTAGATGTCACTCTGTCCAATCGGAATACTTCAACACCGCACAAACTCATGATGCATCTGATATATTGGCTTTGCTTCATTTTACTACATCGACCGTTTTTCCTTCGCAAGACTCGATCGGGACCAATATACAGTTCTGATAGAGAGATTGACCATGTAAAGGTGCTGTAAATCCTCACCTGGCAGTGACAGGCTAACGGTTCCGCAGCTCTGCCGACGTGCAGCAGAGAATATTATGGATCACCTCTCTACCTGGCAACGTCTGTACGGACTTCGATATACTCCCGTCACTTCATTCCAAGCTGTCTTTTCTGCTGGTACAATATTTCTTTTGTCAGCCGTGCAAGCAGCATCACCATCCAAACCTCGTTTAGCCAAATCTTCCTTGATGAATAACTTGAGTCAAGTAGAGCTCTGCATACAGTATCTCAAAGAGGTTGGTAAGAGTTGGCAATCCGCCAACAATATTGCGGACATATTGGGAAGGCTGGCGAAAGAGCGGTTGAAGCCCTTGTTGGAGAAGAATCTGATTGGCGATGATGAAAGTAAGCCCTTGCAGCAACCACACAAGGCAGCCTCGGAAAAGTATTCTCTATCTAATGCGGGCATGTCTTATATAACTACTCCGCCTTCAACTTCTGCGTCATCTGTTCATCGTCGTCCCGTACCCGATGATACACGGCCGACAATACCTGCATGGACAGCACCATCATCGACGCCTAACCCTGCCACATTCCTAGCCTCCTCTATGGGGTCCGAGTTCGCTCGTACTACAGGGTCTCAAAGCACTAGTCCTGTTGCCTATCCAACATCACAAGCATCGTTCCTGTTAGGAGGGAATGCACTTCCGAGTATCCCACACATGCCGCAACTAGTAGACGATTATATGTTCACTCCCAACTTTGATTATGGTCGTTTACTACATGAGCTGGGAATCAGTCATGGGGATCAGACATTCATGGACCTAGACGGAACTACAGTATCTTTGACTCCAGAAGAGTCCGCTATGCTAGAACAGTTCTGGAAGCAGGGCTCAGTAGGTACAACAAAGACTTCTCGTGTATCTTTTTCTTGACCAGCGGTACCGGATATTTATTGTAGCACGACAGAGTATATGACGACCTAATCTCGACCAGCATCATTCTCTAGAATTCGAAGATGCTCGAATAGCCACAAGGTTCGATATCGTACCCACACCATTGATACTATCCCATTCCATTGCTTTAACTACTACGGGAAGTGGGGCTGTGGGTGATTGAAGAACACTGTTGTCTAAGAACAATTGGACAGAGATATCTTCAGGTGTGATATTTGCAGAGGAACAGATTTCAGATTGAGCGGAAGATTCAACATCATTGCCCCAGAAAGCCGACAAGTCAAAAGGCTGTACACTGAGGTCTAGACTGGCCGCGGTTCGGTGCGCGAACCTCTGAACCTGGGTTCGAACCGAACCCGAACCTGAGGTTCAGGTTCGAGGTTCGGAAAATCACCAAAATTGGCGAACCCGCACCCGAACCTCTCGAACCTGTAAGGATTTGGCATGTAAAACATACCAATATCTTGCTCATATGACGTTCTATCGACCTATGATTGGCAGGAAACAGTCAAATCAACATGAAACAAGGCAAAAAAACCTTTCAAGATGCCTCCTTTCTCCCGAACCTCCCGAATCAGTAAGTTGGCACTTTACTAGTCAGCTTATTTGGCTTTTTGACTGGAAAAAAGTAAAAAAGTGAGATAGTGATTCAGTCGCTGACAGTCAGACAAAAAAAGTCAAAAAAGCTGGAAAAGTCAGTAAGTCAGGTACATCATTACTTATACTACATTTCAAGTCAATAGTTCGTGAGCATGGTGATCTACAAAGTGATTAACATAGTATGACTTGAATCTATCAAGCGCGTCAACATAATTAAAGTCCTCAGGAAGGAAGCCAGTCCCATAACAGGGTAACAGATGTGCACCTCGGAGAATCGTGTCAAGATGGATGACTTCGACAGGCTGTACATGAGTGTCTTCTTCAAATTCCGGTTCAAAAACCCACATCCCGGTATTGGTATCGGGTTCGTCGCCATGGTGAACAAACCAGTTAACTAGTGCCGCTGGTATGCTGGTCTTGAGGTAGGGGTCGAAGAACGAGAAGAATAGTCAAACACGGGCAACAAGCATACCTGTCATGCTTGGCTTAGAGTCATCCATGGCAACAAAGACTGTATCGTAGCGTGGACCACCTGACCAGCCCTTATTTGACCGAATACGCTCACGGAGCATTCCACCTGTCCCGCACAAGTCACTGGGTGCATAAAAATGGGCAACAGCAGAATGAAAAACATTGATTTTGCCCTCGAAAGCAGGGCAATCATTGAGGTTTGT
>QLOY01003770.1:0-28687 GCA_003313965.1 Megacollybia marginata
AAGTCTATACAAGTCAATACAACTTGAATACCGGTCTATAGGGATTCTATACAAGTCATTGTAAATTGAATGCAAGTCTATGTAGGGATTGAATACTGGTCTGCATAGGTGTTTAGGGCCAGTCTATGCAAGTGTTTACTGGTCTATACAAGTGTGTGAAAATGGGTCTATTTTTAGGCAATTTCATGATAAATGCCATAGTTGAAATCACAGCACTCAAAAACCCAGTTTCAGCAGATTCTAAAGTTAGCATAGTCACCTGTCTATATCGCTAAAAAAGGCATTTCCATCTCCTGCCAACTATACAGTTGAAATTGCAGCCTAAAAAAACCTAGGTTCACAAATTTTCACTTTTTTGTACAACTGACCTTCCGGATATGGGCATGTTTATTTGCTCATTTCCCAGCCCATTTCAGCTTATCTCAGCAAACAAATTACATATTCTAAATCCTCTACATCATGGCTACTTTTATTTATCAGGTAAACAAAGATAAACAAAAAGATGATTTGGCCAAAATAAGGTCATGTGCAAATATCAGTAACAGTGATCAAGTATTTAAGAAGTAGTAGGCAAAAGTAGACTAACCAGCCTATTTAGGCAGGATAACATGAACCTGGATCAAGCCTAATTAGGCTTGGTTGGTGGGTTTCACAGATGAAAAATGAAACCAGATATAGCATATTGTAATGGCATGAAAATTGGCTTCTAATCACATCTATTTTGAAATGCTCTTACACTTGGACCTTACCTAATAAGGTCATTTCTATGACAGGGCTGCACAATAATTTTTAGTGATTTTATTGGATTTATTGATAATATGTCTATTTTTAAATGCTCTCACACTTGGACCTTGCCTAATAAGGTCATTCCCATGCCAGGGCTGCACAATAATTTTTATTTTATTTTTAGTGATTTATTGGTGATTTTATTGGATTTTTTGATGATATATCTATTTTTAAATGCTCTTACACTTGGACCTTGCCTAATAAGGTCATTCCCATGACAGGACTGCACAATAATTTTTATCTTATTTTTAGTGATTTTTAGTGATTTTATTGGATTTTATTGGATTTATTGATCATATAAACAAACAATAGACCTGCCGGGGTGCCGTGCAGGTGCCTGGCATGCCATGTAACAGTGCCGAGCCTCTGCCATTTTTGGCCTGTAGTATTTGCAATTGGTTCATGGGCTTGGGTCCTAGGATTTGCAAATGGTCTACAGCATCACCTGGTTTGCATCCGCTCCCACCACCTGTGTAAGTCGTCCATTTTCCCCTCCTCTCCATCTCGTCAATAGACTATTGTCTATTGACGAAATGTACAACTATTGTTGTCCTGGGGCGAGAATGGATATCTCCTTCTCGTGCGAGATGTTGGCCACCCATCCAACAGGCGGAATGGATATTTTCCTTCCGCATTTACCCATTCTGCAGTCGTTGACCGCGGCCGTCGTCTCTGTGGGCTGGTACTGACTACCTACCTGCTTACAGTGCTGGGCTCTATTACTGCTGCATTCTTTGGCGTACTCCGACTATCATGGTAAGAATTTTTTTTCTGCATTCAATACTTCACTTATATAAATAAAGGAATTGTCCACCGCAATTTCGCCTGCCAGACTACGAGCTCAACCTGGGTTGTTGCTTCATAAAAAATGTATGTCAAGCCTATTTATTTATTTGATATCAAAATTAATACTTGCTTACAGCCAATGGACTGATCACTGCCTATGATGGGTACTGTGGTGCCATTCTTCCTGACGGTGAATATTTTATAGTGACTCCATACAACGATTTTGTTCCTCTGCCTCCGCTCGGTACTCAGAGAGTGTGGAGACGATCTGATGGTCGGTTTGGCCTTAATGACTGGGTCTGCTGGCCGCAAGTCTTCACTGAGGACTTCTGCCATTTTACCTGTATTCCGCGAGCACAACCAGCTGGCCGTCTCTCCATCATTTGGTGGGACATCGGCCCAGATGACTTTGAATTCGGCACTTCCCTAAATGTGGACGGCCGGGTTGGCAAATTGCCTATTGAACCAACCACCAACTTCGGCTCTCTAGTCGATGAGTTGTGTGCTCGCACTGAAGATTTTATCAAGTCTCATCGCAACGCAAACGAAGTCCGACCGGCCCGTCACTTGTTGACCTCTCTTCGACAGATACAGATTCGACTCGAATCTCTCACCGCAACATTTCTCCTCGTTCGAAACACCGTTGTAACCCTTCAACGATGTTATCTGGAACTGCTGGGCCTTCTTGATTATTGTCAGCACTTCAAAGCAATGATTGAGGGGTCAGTTCCCTCCTTCGGTTTTGATAACACTCGACTGGGGGCATTCGTCTACAAGACCCGTGATGCTGAGCTACTTTTCCGTGCTGGCATCCCTTACTGGTTCGTGTATCCAACTCGCCAACTGCCTCGGATTCGTGTCGACCGGCTGGAAGAATTATTCAAACCTGCCGACTTCAGCTCTGGGGACCTGCCTGACTCAACGCAGATGATTTACGAAGGTCCTGCAGACCTTCATTCTGTTCATAAGGCTATCGTTGAATATACCAATAGCGATTACAATGCCCCAAATCCTTTCTCCGCGGTGCCTACAGCCTCAACAGATACAACGAAACAGAAAAGACACGGTACGTATTTTGTATTCCATTTGCAATTACTCATTCGTTTCATAAAGCCTTAGACAACCGACCGACTACTAAAGTGGCCAAAACATCGGCTAACCCTTCCAGCCAAGAAAATACACGAAGGGGTACCAAAAACCGACCCAGCACCAAAGCCACCAGTAATGCCTCCGAAACGCCCCCCAAAGCTGTTGGTCGAGATAAATATACTCGACCAGACAGCGCTTTATATCCTCCAAGTAATTTTGTATGGCAGAATGCGCTGGTCCTCATCAATCGTAACAACGGTAGCAAGTCTGGACGACGGGGCTATGCATTTCCGGACCCTGTATTGTTCGTTTCAGTCACGTCGGATGAAAAACGGTCAACGTACGTGCAAAACTGGCTGAAGTTATGATTGTCAGTTATTCAGAAGGTTTCCCAGTCGAACTGGAAGGAATGCTTAGTATCAAATCAGACATGGAGGACCATTCTCACCTTGATGAGCAAACATTCGATGGAGGACCTTCGCAACAATCTTTCTCAGGTCCTCGGCCACTCAGTCACTGATTCGAACATACAGGATCTGCAGGCGTCTCCTGTCCAGTGGAATGGGACAATGTTTGCCAATGAGCGAGAAGTCCATCACAGAAATCATATGGGACCTTACTGAGTTGAATCTGCGATTTGAGGTAGCTGCAATGGACGAGCATCACTGCGTTGGCAAAGATACCGGTACCACCAGACACAGACGCCGACTACGATCCTGTTTTGCAGGAAACGAAGCAGACGACCTGTGTAGAGTTCGCGAGAGAGGGTTTGGCAGCTTCAACGGTGAGGATGCGCGCACTGCATTTGTTGGCCTTGCGGGACCTGATGTTCCAATGGGATGGGGTTAGAAGCGAAACATTAATGCCAAAGATTCAGCTTAGCAATAAAGATGCTCACCTGAGCACCCTGGAAGGTGCGGTGGTTATGATATACGTGGGGCTTTTCCATGATATCTTTGGACGCCCACCAATTGTTCCACATACCTTACTGGCTGCAAATTGAACCTATATATACTATCCGGCGTTGTTTATTTGTACTCTTGTTCACTCCGTTCAATGTATTGTTCTTGTTGTTTTTCTTGAACAAGTTGGTTGCAAGATCACGTGGCTTCCAGAATTCGCATTACCAAGTTACTATGGTCAAGACACGCTCAGGCAACAAGTCCGTTCCAGGAAAAGCAACGAAGGCAAGCAGACGAGGAGGAAAAGCAACCGCAGAGCCCCCACGTTCAACGTGTCTAACTCGTAACAGTCAAAACCATTCGATTGTGCCACCTCCACCTGAACCTACACGTTCTCGCCCCAAGAAAGTATCTGCCATGATAGCTAGTGCTATTGAAACGTTTGATAATGTAAGTATTACGGTACATCATATCTGGACAGGAAGCTAATCCCCTACAAGGTGTACGGTCGTGAATCTGCTGAGAGCATGCCAAGCACCCCTCCTCCAGATGCACTTGATCTGCCTGCTCCTCAGGATGCACTTGATCAGTCAGTGGAGTCCGACGTGGCTCCTGACATCAATTCAAAACCGGATCAGGTATCGAATGACCAAACAGACGTGGTTCCCACTTCAGTTGATCAACAGCACCCTGGTGTGATCAATGCCTTCGACGCTGAACCTGATATGTCTGATGACGACTCGGACAGCTATTCAGTCACAGAGCAGAACCGGCAGAAGAGCAAAGTGACAAACCACAATTATTCACCAGAACAGGAGGAGCTTGACGCAGAAGATGACGCCGATTTTGAGAAAGAGCTCCCTTCAAATATAAAGGGCAAAGGTAGAGCCAAGGAACCCGAATTGGAGGAAGAACCCGACCATATGGTGAAACCAAAGGCAAAATCTCAGCAATCAAAGTGAAAGAGAGGCAAACCAAAGAACACACCCCCCGCAGATGAACTATCGCTCCATCCTCCTTACAAGTCCGGACCTTTACCAACCGATCTGCAAGAAATGGCGGTGAAAATTCACCAGGAGTTTCTGGACCAATTAGACGACTTGGCTTCAAAACACGGAGTCGATGTCCATCGGATAAAGAGACACCTTGCACTAGATGTCTCCCAGCATCGCAAACCCAACCAATACAACGTCTTCCTTCATGCTCGAGCAAAAGACGATCCTAAAAAAGAGAATGGTATGTATATTCCATCAATGTGCCTGTTCTGACCTGAATTCCAGAGGACAAAAACGAGTGGCAAGCACGTCAAAAAATCAAGTATGATAAACTGTTGGAAGAGGCTGCAGAGAAAGGACTCGACGACAGTGAAACCCGACTGCTTCTTTTTGGCCCCGACTTCATTCAGTACGAACAAGACAAGATAGGCGCTGTTGATGACCTCAAGGACAACGATGGTCATCAGCAGATTGTTAAGAAAGTGGCAAGAAAATTTTCGGATTTGGTTGGATTGTTTCTTGTTATACGATACATAAAATACCTAGGCTGCTATGTATGAAGAAACCTATGGGAACCTCGTCTTCCTCGGCTACCTCATCAGCACGGAGGAGGATTCATCTGGCCGAACTCACAGCTCGATGGTTGCAAGTCCCTCCTGGCTGCCCATATTCCAAAAGCAAATGAAACAAATCAGTGTTCGCAAACAGATTAAGGGCATTGAAAGGATGATTGAGTAAGGCCCGCTCTCCTTTGACTTTCACTTAATTGACTCACATTTGTAAGGGATGCGTTAGCAACTCAAGGAGCTGAGGATGAGGATATAGCAGAATACGAATGTGAGTTAATGAATCAAAGAGGTGGTTGTCAACGTGATGTGGCTCGCAAAAGAATTGCGATTCACCTCCTTCGTGATCTTCGTGAGTGCTTATAGGAGCGATCGTGATTATCTCAACCCCTTTTTCTAGGAGATGTTGTGACAGAGGAGCACGCAGAGGAAGTTGGAAAGCTAACCAAGTTTCCGTGGGGAAGCTGGCCTTGGTATGCATTCAAATGCAAAGTGCACATTATCAATTGGGCTGTGGATGCTTCTGTACCCAGTATCGATTTTGATCATTTCAAGGGGAAGGGAAGTCAGAGTGTGGCCGCAATGGTGAAACCCCGAGATCAAGAAGTCTTTTGCCATGAGGAACTGACAAATGAGGGTGTGAGAATTGTGGAATGGACTGACGGTATGTGTATCTGTGGAATGTTAACGAGATAATGATAACAATATTCAGAGGACAAGAAGCTTCCAGACAATGAGCAGGGAAGAATTGGCATGGTACTAGATACCAACAATCGGGTCCTCTGTAAGGTTGAGGATGCAAGACAGTACCAAACCTATCTCAACAACTTGACTACCAGAACAAAGCTCTCAAAGAAGGCAAAGAAGGGCAAGAGCAAGGCCAAACCACTTACCCCGCACACTGTCAATGAGACTGATGACGATGCTCATGCTGCGCCACCTTCGCCCAAGTCTTCCGCTGCTGAGACTGATGGGTCCAAGTCCGTCAACAGTCCATCAGAATTTCTTGCTGTTGATCTCAATGCGTTGGTGTCTCTCTCACCAGAGGATGAATATTGGGTTGGTATTGATGAGACGGAGGTTGAAGTGACAGATGAGGTGCAGGTTGCAAAATGGAAAGCTGCTGGTGACCGCAGGATGCAGGATTGACCTGGAAGGAGAAACAACTAGCAGACTTTGAGGGTAGCAAAACCCCATACAAGACGAAGGAGTTCTATTCAGGATGGAAGGCTGGTTATGTGGGACGGAGGGACAAGAAGAGGCCTTTGGAGGGTGAGAGTTCAGACAGTAGCCATGCGCATAAAAGACAGAAATAGTTGAATTACTAAATGTATTACGTATTAGCTAGTTTTCTACATGATTTGAATGCTATATACTACCAGCTCGTGATTTGTCTGAGATTATAAAGAGATTGATGGTGAGACCAGGTTGAGGTTATGTGGTCTCACCATGTTTAACTTGACCCTGGTCTGACCATAAAGGGATTGATGGTCAGACCAGGTTGAGGTTGAATGTGGTCTCACCATGTTTAACTTGAATCTGGTCTGACCATTATGGAGGGATTGATGGTCAGACCAGGTGGAGGTCCAATGTGGTCTCACCATGTCCATCTGAACCTGGGCAGACCATATTGTGAGACCAGATTTTACATGGTCAGTGACCATGGTCTGAGGGCTTACTAGGCCACACATGTCATATGGTCTATGTAGGCTAACTAGGCCTGGTAAGGGTATGCCTGAAGTGGGCAATGAGTTCATCAGCGGCAATATCATCGGCAGCAACCCATGAATACTCTTCATCGGTACCTTCATATCCCAGCCATCAGACATAGTATCGGAGCGGAACTCGCTGATATCGTTTGTCGATTTTGGAGTCTAGAATATCACCAACTTCATAGTGTTCTTCACCTTCAATTTCAACAGGTGGTGGTGGATCTTGAACACAATTCGGTATTGTATTTGGCGCGATAGACTCTAGTTGAGAGACATGGAAGACTGGGTGAATAGCTCGAAGTTCCCTAGGTAAGCGAAGAGTATATGAATGAGTACCAGGTTGAGCGATGATTTCGAAAGGTCCTAAGTGAGTTTTGGAGAACTTTCGGGTAGGCCTGGCAAGTTTAATGCACTTGGAAGATAAAAGGACACGGTCACCAATACTCCATTTCAGCGGTGCGATTCACTGACGATCGGCTTGCTCCTTATACCGAGATTGAGCAATAGCTATTTCATCTTTAAGCGCAGAGTGTAACTTGTCAAGGTTGACTGCGAGTTCTCTAGCTTTGAGTGAAGCCAAGTCACGTTCAGGATAGATAGTGATATTGGGATGATAACCTTTGTTAGCAAAGAAAGGAGTTATACCAGTAGAAGCATTGGGAGCATTGTTGTATGCAAACTCAGCAAGCGGTAATAGCTGAGACCAGTTGTCTTGTTGGTAAGAACAGTAAATGCGAAGGTACTGTTCCAAAGTCTGGTTTGCTCGTTCTGTTTGACCATCAGCTTCTGGGTGATAACCGGAAGTATAATGAAACTCCATTTTCAAGGCTTGACCAAGAGCTCGCATGAACTTGGAAACGAACTCTGAACCACGATCTGAAGTGACATGGTTAGGAACACCGTGTTTTGAGAAGACATGAAGAATGAATAGTTGGGCTAGTTGTTCTGAGGTGATGGTGTCATATGTAGGCACAAAGATGCCTTGCTTTGAAGCTCGATCAATAACAACTAGAATGGCTGTGAAACCATTTGAGTTGGGTAGTTGTTCTATGAAGTCAATGGATATTGAATCCCAAGGATGACCTGGAATAGGAAGAGACTTTAGCAAACCATATGGACGATGTCTTGGGGATTTGTTTCAGCCACATTCAGTGCATGATCAGCAATAATGTCGAATGAATTCTCGCATCTTCGGCCATACGTATTCTCAGTGAATGTTGGCTAGAGTACAGTTCTGTCCGAAATGCCCTGAAACTATGTGATCATGGTGGTGTTGTAGTATGCGTAGTCAAAGATCAAGAGCATCGGGGATCCATAGGCGATTGTTTTGCTGAAGTAAGCCATCTTCATCTATAGTCCAGTTGGAGATGCCATCGTTAGCCTTGATAAGTCCATCTATACATGTTGGATCAGTGGATTGAGCAGTTTTGATATCAGTGCGAAGTTGGTGTAGATCCATAATAACACTGGCTCGAAGTAAGGGTTCTTCGATGAAAGTCACCGAAAGTGAGGCCCGAAGTTGATCAGTGAGTGATAGTTGAAGTTAATCAGTGGAAAATATCGGCCTAAAATTATCGGCATTAGCATCGGTGAAGGTTGCGGTATCCCCCTCTTTTTGATAGACGTCCCATCGTCTAGTTAGCGTATCAGGCTTCCTTCCAAGTCTACCTGGTCAGAATCTTATCACCATATTGAATGCCGAAAGGTAGCACCAATCCTTTTGCATTGGATACCTGGAAAGCAACTTATTGTCGAAACAGATGCTTCCGATTATGCATTGGCAGCTATCCTCTCTATTGTCCTTGATGATGACATTCACCCCATCGCATTCTTGTCTAGATCATTCACTGATACCGAAATCAACTACAATACTCATGACAAAGAACTATTGGCTATATTTGAAGCATTCACAAAATGGCATCACTATCTTGAAGGTTCATCATTACCTGTTGACGTTGTCACTGATCACAAGAATCGCGAATACTTCACTACCACCAAAGTTCTTACAAGACGACAAGTTCGTTGGTCAGAGTTGAGTGAATGCTTCTTTGAGTGTATCAAAAGCGAGTTGGCATTGAGATGACCATTGCCAAGGAACATTTTTTCTGGTTAGCCGAGTAAGTGGAATGGTGATTTCTGAATAGTTGAAAATGAATCGGTGATAGAAATTGCAGAAACCGAGAAAAGATTGAATGTCTTTGATTTTGCAAGGTGTAGGCCATTGAGTGATAGTGTTGACTTTGTCAGAGGCCATTCAGAGACCATTCGGCAAAAGAATATAGCTGAGGTATTCGATGGTATCTGTTGAATTCACATTTGAACAGGTTACAGAACAAACCATGTTGGCGAAGTCGCCGAAGGACTTCCCGAACATTTGTCTGATGTGATTCTTGATCATCTGAATAGATTAGTATGTCGTCAAGATAGACAACCACTGAGACATCAAGCATATCAGCAAAGATGTCATTGACAAAGCGTTGGAAGGCTGCCAGAGCATTAGTGAGGCCTTCAGGTATTTAAAAGAGCCATAGTGAGTGCAGAATGCTGTTTTCCATTCATCACCGGGAGCAATGCGAACCAAGTGGTAAGCATGCTTGAGGTCAAGTTTGGTATAGACCTTGGCCTTGCGAGCAGTATCAAGCAAGTCAGTGATAAGTGGTAAAGGATCTTGGTGATTTTGTTGAGACCACGGAAATCGACACAAAGTCATTTTTTTTCTTGACAAAGAGAACAGGTGCACCATGTGATGAAGAGGTAGGTCAGATGAAGCCACTAGCAAGGTTTTCGTCAATGAATTCGTGTAGTGCTTTAAGTTCAGCTTCAGAGAGTGAATAGATATGACCTAGAGATGGTTTTGCCCCTTCTTCAAGATCTATATAGAGATCATATGGTCGATGTTCTGGTAGAGTCTTTGCCCCTTCACTTGAAAAGACATCGGCGAAGTCATGATATTCGGTTGGGACATTGGAAAGGTCCACAGGTTCGGCAGTTGAACTTGCCTGACCTGTAGCAATTGGATTATTGAGTCGAATAGTGAATTGTTGAGAGCCTGCTTGTGAGCAAGAATGAAGATAAGCTGCAGCTCCTACTATTCGTATATCGATTGCTGTTGCCAAAGTACCTGCCGAAATCTTGGCCGAAAATGGTGAAGGTTGATCTGGATACTCATAAATTGGTTCATAGGGAAAAGGCAGAGAAGATTTCAGTGAAGATGTTACTGAAGGTTTCGCTGAAGACACAGAAGGGTCTGGCAAAGAACTGGCAGATGGTTGAATAACCGAAGTCTCAAGATGAGCCATCAGTGATTCAGGCACCGAAACATTCAGTGAAGTAATAGGCTTGAAAGTGATTTTGCCTGTAATCCAGTCAATCAACAGATTGTAGTGGAACAGCCAATTGTATCCAAGAACCATATTACTCGACGAATGCAAATGTGCGACATAAAAGTCAATAGGAAGTATAGTGCCAGAAGGAAATTGAATAGGTAAAGATACCATTCGAGTAATATTGCCTGGTGAAGAACCATCAAGTAGGTGAAGAGTTACTGGAGAAATCGTAGTACATGGTATTTTGTTATCGTCCGTGTATGTCTGATCAATAAAGCAATGAGAAGAACCTGAATCAACAAGTGCTAAGAAAAGAATAGTAATAGGTAAAGGAATATAAAGGGTAGAAGATAGTTGTACAATAAGTGAAGTCTGAGATGAAAGAGCGGCTGCATTGAGAGTAACCTCTTTAATGGCACAATTTCGGTCAACGCAACTCTGATCTTGTGCCAAGGAATCGGAGTTGCTGTCTATTTTCCCTGCTTCTTAGTAGGAGGGGAAGTAGATGCCGAAGTTGTTGCTGAAGGTTTGCCATCTGCATTTGCCAAAGGTTTAGCCTGTGCTGCACGTCCTTGTGTAGATCGTTGATTAGGACATTTGTCAGTAGCATGATTACCACCACAGACCAAGCAAAGATTCAACCTTTTGTGCCTCTCTTTTTCTTCAGGCTTGAGTTTGCCATCCGAGCCTAAGAGATTTGCATATGGTTTCAGCAAAGAGGTTGATGAGCCGGTATTGGATGAGGATGTTTTGTTAGATGAGGTATTGGGATGATTGGATGTCCGGCCAGAGTTTTGCTTGTTGGATTGGTTGGATTGCTGGTTACGTTGTTGAGTATTAGATGATGTACCAGCAGAACTCTGTCCAGAGTGTTTGTTGTCTGAACCTTTACCTGATGAGGTCTTTCCAGATGCTGAAGGTGTTTTCTGATCATGATCTTGTCGTTCTCGCTTTTCCCAGTATAACTGGTCAATGTGATAGGCGATTTCGATACACTGTTGCAAGGTAGTATAATGATCATTATGTGAAAACAGATCTTTTAACCGTGGTGCAAGACCTTGATAGAAACCGGTGCAGGAGTGTAGCATCGCCGAAAGGTGTTTTGGCTGCAACTGCATTGAATTCAACCACATACTTGGAGACCCTTTGATTGTTCTGCATCTGTAATCAGTCAAGTTTTAATGCTGCAACTCGGGCTGAGTCTTGAGGTCCAAAATTGTTGAATAAGAGCAAGAGAAGAAGTCATCCAAAGTGGTGGATTTGCCGGATCATGTTGGGTGTAAACCAATTGATAGCTAAACCCCATAAGAAGGACATGATATAGGATATCTTGGCTGCTTCAGTGATAAAATCATCGGGAGAAGCTTGGAAGTTAATATGGACAGTAGTCATGAACACATCGAGTTTCTCTGGGTTAGATCCGTCGAAAGTATTGGGATCTTTTAGCCGAATTCTCGCTGTTGGCATACGAGGTCGATTCATGTTATTGGTGGAAGTCTGCAAAGATTGAGCAATGTTAACAAAGACTGCCATGAGTTGTTCCATATTGTATTGATCAGCCGTGTCAGATGGTTGTGACTGAGAGCATTGATTTTGCCTAGGTCTCGGTGAGGGACTTCGCCAACCTCTACCGCTGAAGGGTCCACCACCATTACCACCACTGCCACCATCATCACTAGGAGGATCATCACCAGGAGGAGGTGTTGGAGGAGGAGGTTCACCGTGAATTTCTTCAATTTCCTCTTCTCCTTTATTATTGGGTTGATTTTCTTCTTCAGGTGGTAGGTCTGGATCTGGAACCGGAGGTAGTCTAGGCAATTGTCTTGCTGAATGATCAGCAAAGACATATTCCAATGAGCACATCTTTCCAACCTGATCATTACCTAGGTAGTCGTAATACTCTCTACCTTGGTTTTGCAAGTATCACACTTCCACATACTCACGATTACCTTGTCGTATAATTGAATGACTGACGACATCGCTTGTGATTAGGTCAGGTATCTGCTGAATGACTGGTGCCAAAGATACCAGCGAAGCAGGTACCAGAGTGTTGTGGTGAGGAGGTGCATTTGGATTTACTGGGGTAGGTCGTTGGGATGCCATGCTCTGTAAGATTTGACCTAATTGTTGCTGACTCCGAGTTACTTCTTGGAGGCTTTGGAGAGCAAGTTGGTCTTTCCTTCGCCGTTCAACTCGCCAATGTTCTACTTCCTGATCCCGTTGTTCCGATATCAAGGATCTAGTTTGATTTAGTGTTTCCATGAAATCGGCAGTTACCGGGCCAGGTGTAGTTGATCCCCTTGTAGTTGTGATATATGACCTTGGTACAAAAGGTGAATCATCAAGAAGATAGAACCAGCTGTCTGAACTATGAACTGGAGTGACTTCAGCACGAGAAGGTGTAGCTGGAATGTATTGCAATTGTGATGGAGTACGAGTTGGAGTTGTAGGTGTAGTAAACCTTGAGGGTATTCAAGGTGTATTGAGAGGTAAAGGACCTTCTTCCAGAATCGGTTGAGAGGCCAGTGAACTGAATGAGTGTCTGTCTTTATTCCGAGGAGTGCCAAAAATGGGTGCTCCCTGAAACATAGAACTCATCAGCGATCTGAGTCAGAGAGAGTTTAGAAATACTGTAAGGACTATGCCGAATGCAAGCCTGAGATGTACAGACAGATATGGCTTGTAGAAAACCCTTGATAAGAATACCAAGGTAAACCCTTTGGCTATGCCCTCTGCTGGATCGTGGGTTTAGGCAAAGGTATCGGCAAAGCCCTGGTGGAGTGAGGGCCAATACCCAGTTAGAGAGAATAGAGTATTGAGCGTAATCCAAGTTGATTTCTAAACTGAAGTATTGCTAGGCTTATATACTAAAGGCCATGCTATCTACTTTAGTTGATAATAAAGAAATATTAAAAGGGACTATTTATGAATGTTATATAATATGAATGTTAGTAAGAGAAATGAATGCAAGGATATAAACGGAACAAGGAATAGGTATAATGAGAACAAGGGCTTTTAAGGGCTGGTTGATTAGTCTAAGTGCATGGATGTAACAAGGCCTCTAAAGCCACAGTTCCAGTGCCACCTCCTCAACCTCAGCCTGAACTCCCTACCCTCCATGCTTCTTCTTTTTGTTTGGATGGTGTTCAGTACATCCTAGTGGATGGCGCTGGTAGACCCGTATGTCCTTCTGTCTCTAATTTCATCTGACCTGACTTCCATTTTCTCTTTTAGATCGACACCATGAAACCGAAGGGTCAGGGTCGTTTCAACTTTGGCAAACCTGACTTTGCCAGCTCTGGAATTTTCCTGACGACCTCCCTGGCCTCGTCAAGGTTACAGTAGCAGATGCCCATTGGCTTTTAAATCTTCACAGTGTGTGTATTTTCTTCTGGTGTTATGCTTTTTCTAACCCTTTTGTCTTACAGCCCCTCAAAGCTTGCTCCTACTGCAACAATGAGGGTCATGCTGCATGTCTGGTTATGGGTGACGGCCCCTGCTACAGGAGTATCAAAGGCAACATTGTCAGCTGTACTCATGCTGCTCCCATCAACGAACTCATCAAGATGAGCGATGGGGACCTTCGTCGAGGGCTTTGTAGTCCTCAAGGTATATTCCTTATTTTATTTTTATTCACTTTTCTTATGGATTTCCCTTTTAGGTGTTGAGCCATTCCTTTGTCAGATCCATGACTCCTCTGAGCAGCTCCAACATCTCGAGGCGGTGGCTCACTCCACCAAGGACTCCATCGTTCGAGACACCCGTGACCTTGCAGAGGTCTTTGATAGTATGATTTGTACTCACAACGACAAGTATGTTTCTGCCATTTTTGACAGCTCCAACTCTGCCAAGATTGTTGTCCACACTCTTGTCCAGCTTCTCCAGAAGCTGCATCTGCCAGTTGGTGAAAACCTCGCAGGTTCTTCTCTCTTGGCTGGGGACTCGCCTCTCCTCGAGGCTAAACTCGAGGTTCCTGCTGAAGAGTCTGTTGTGGTTGAGGGAGCTCCAATGGACATTGAGGTCACCGTTGCTGGTGAAGAGGGGGCTGAGGTCCCCAAAGACTGAGGGTCAGTCCATGCCAATCCTCAAATTTTATTTTCGTTGTCTGTGTGCCGCTCATGTTGGCCTTTTACAAGTGGTTCTGAGACCATGCCCTTGTAATCGTAGTATAATGGTCTCCTGTCTTTCCATAACTTCCTCCTACAAGGGGGTTACATGTGTCTAAGTCCATCGCTGTCCGCGATGGACTTAGAAATTTCTTTTTCTTTATTCTTTTGTATTTTTGTTATTTAAAACTGTGTTGTTTTTAGATTCTCTATATCTAGAGAATAAATTGTCTTTTTGTATTGTTTTCTTCCCTGTGCATGACTTTGTCAAGACTTAACTCTTTGGCTTCCATAATCATATCTGACTTGGTTTCATTTTGCAACAGTCATGTGACTTTGTGGGCTCATGGGTCACTTGTTATTGTATTTTTACTTTGTTTATCTTTCTTTTCATAGTGGCATCGGATTTCTTATCTGTGCCTTGTAGTCGTACTATGTATTTGTCTTAATGATCATTTTGTCAATTTCACATTTTGCAGGTTGTCCGCTCGTCCACGAGGCTTCTTAGCAGTTTGGAACATGTCTGATCCTCATCACCTATTATCTGTTTGCCTCGTTGCTTCTTCATGGAATTGTTAGTTATGACTCTGTCTTAATTTGCTGCGATCCTATTGGATGCTAAAACTTTCTTCTCAGAGCCTCGATTTTTTTGCATCACTCCCCCTTACTAAAGCTAATGACTGTCCTCAGTCAATATTATGAGTATGGGTGGTTCTGTGAAATATTTCCCCATTTTTCTATTTTCTTGCTTGTCTGTGGGCTGTATAAAAGGGTGGTGGGCGGGCTCTGGTACATTATCCTTCCCATTGCTTTTGCCCCTTTATTCATATCCATCGTGTCTTTCCAATGCCTGCCCTTTCAATTATTCATAGCATCTTGGACTATCCTGCTGCGATGTCTGTCACTTTCCACGAGATTGCGGAGACACTGTCCTACCTTCACGGTGAAAAGGAACCTCACTGTGTGAGGTGGGCTGACTGCGCTGGAAATGGAAGTGCTCGAAATGGGCTGGGAAACACCAACACCCACTAACACACACACACACACTAAATCCAACACCCAAACACCTCTTTTAAGGTATTCCTTTCGAGTTTGGAGACTCCTGTTAACTAAACCTGGCAAGATGGTTCGCTCTAAGAAGAAGTACTATGTCCGCGGGCGCTCA
The DNA here is from genome assembly GCA_003313965.1 of Megacollybia marginata. Classification (NCBI taxonomy): domain Eukaryota; kingdom Fungi; phylum Basidiomycota; class Agaricomycetes; order Agaricales; family Porotheleaceae; genus Megacollybia; species Megacollybia marginata. The sequence goes on from QLOY01003770.1 coordinate 15,434, forward strand.
ACCTTGACTAAGCGGTGTCTGCTCTGACTCAGAGAGGTGCACAAGGCTTGTAGGAAGGTGTGAGAATCGACCCAAACTAGTCTACTGGTCTCTACTAAGCTAAGTGGGGTCACTAATGTGTGACAAAGGTGGAATAGATGAGTCAAGTTCCCTTCAGGTACTAAAGACTAAGAACGGGGACTTTCCCTATTAGGTACTAAGTCCTAGAGGCGTCTAGAGAGGTAGGAGACTGGTAGAAACTGTTCCGCTGAAGGTACTAGGTCTCCGCTGGCAACTGTTAAAGCGCAATCTATTCTCTACTGGGGGTCTCTATGGGTTCACTATTCTACTGAACTACTCTAAACTACTGCCTTTTTATACCGCTCTGCTGTGTCTATTTTTGTCTGCTGGTTGCTCAGCAATTGTCAGCTGATGCATAATCTTACTCATGCTGTGTAAATAGCCGAGAATATGACTCCATCCATCTCCTTGATGTCCGCTGGGCCAATTCCTGCCCTAGGAGCACCATCTCAGTTGATAGCCCTACTCTCTGGCATCATAGTGATATAAACATGTCTCTATTTCTCTGCTGATGGTCCCAAACTGTAGAGGCAACCTTTATAACACTTCACTGACATGGTTTACTCCGGTCTCAGCTCGGCAATAGTTCCGCGGGTGATATTCCATGTTCTCTTTGAGTTTACAACTGGTTCAAGTATATGTTCGATTTCCTGCTTCGTAAAGCTCAGCGGAGGCGACGCCAGCTTATCCGACCTTAATTTAGCTCTTGTACACATCTTAGCATACCTCAGCGGGGCTGCGCATTTTATGAGAGTTGGATACAATAAGATAGCTCTATCAAGAGCCAACTCATTCATCTCAACCAAAGGGTTTTATGCAGTTAGGCCTAGGTGTTGCCTTATATAGCTATTCCACCTATCCCACTCCTCCGCTGATGGTTGTACCTCCGCGGGAGTCTTTCCCACATTTATTTAGAGGCTAGTACTTTGCAAATTGAAAGATTTCAGGCCTGGATGCATATCATGCATATCAACAGCAACATCGGTGATGCCTCCTATGGCAATGTTGTTGCCCATATCATCTGTGAATTGCAGGTTCGTGTTTTTCTCTTTTATTTTGTGTTTTCACATTGATCAGGTTGCTCACGAACATCTGGGTGCAGGCCTCTTTGCCGTTCTGGCCCACCAAGACTTGGTCTTTCACCTTAACAAGGCTATCCACGACACTGTCAAAGCTGGCTATCATGATGACACTTCAATCCCCGTCATCCTTGGATATATTACTGAGATCCAAGACTTGCACCATCATTCTGCTCGTGTTCCTGCTGTTTGTAATTTCTGCGATCCTGCTGATTGATCTCTTATCTATTTCCTATTTAGGGTTCTGGTCATCGTCTTTGTGCTCATGATCATGTCCCCTCCATGGGTGATCATCCTTCTCCCAAGGAGCCTCTTGGTGGGTCACTCTCCAGAGATTCACTTTCTAATACAGTTTATCTTTTTTCTCAGCTGTCCTCATTTGTTCGCTCATCTATGAGTATTCTCAGATGGCAGTCGGTGATGAGAGACCTGCTGTTTCTTTTATTAGCACCTCTGTACTGGCTCCTTCTTGCAGGTCCAGTTCTTCTTCTGAGGGCACTCGTTGCCACAGTAGTAAGCGACTTTGTGTGGTCAGTTTCTTTTATCTTATATCTTTTCTTCCTTTTTGACATCTCCGCAGGCTAGTGCTGCTGCAGCACATTCTGATCAGCACCAGGTATGTTATCTGCCTTATCACAATGTTCCTGGCCTTGACATGGACTCTCATGCCTATTTAAAGTCTTTGGCCCTTGCCAATAAAATCCACTCCAACTTTGGTCATGGCCCTGCCTTCTGTGGAGACCACACCCCTATAAACTGTCATTCTATTGCTTGTACATGCTCCAATTGCTTCAATCACATCTTATCTGTCTTATCTTGATCAGGTGCTGAAGCCCCTGTTGCTGCCCCGGTGTCTGATGTTGTGTTGCAAGCTCGTGAAGCTGCTGCTTCGTCCGTCGACTTGTCTCCTGCTGGAGCTTCTGCCTCTCTCTCTGAAGCTCAGTCTCGTCTCAAGGCTTCTTCTCATCGCCCTTCTTTGGAGTTGCAGATGTACGATCTTCTTATGGCCAAAGTCTCTCATCTTGTTGAGGTTTTGCATCTCTGTGATTGCATTGAACAGGCTTCTTCTTTCACTCCTGAGGTCCCTCTTCCTGTTGTTGCTTTAGAACCTTCTCCTATGATCCTTTCTTCTGCAGGCTCACCAGCCGACAACTCTGTCAGTGCTGCTCCTTCTCCTGCAATCATTGTTGATGACACTGAGGAGGCTGAGACTTGTCCCTGACTCACTGTATATAGATTTGTTCCCATCGTCCCACTGCCACATGTTACTGTTTGTCATGCCATTACCATAAATGGTAACTTGATACCTTCTTCATCAGGAAGTTCAAGGTTTTCTTTTTGCCTTTTTGGGCTTTTTCGCTTGCTAGAGGCTTTTTCAGGAAAATGTGGCTGCTGTCCCAGGGGATTGGGGAGGCAGGTGGAAGCCTACCATATCTTACTATCATGTAAGTGGGTTGGGGATTCAGTGTGACAATATAAACGGGTATGCCGAGTGATGTGTAAGGGATGACGATCTCAGTTATTTTGAGCTTGCCGAGAAAATGACTCTACCTTTTTGACTTGTCGCTTATTGCCTTTTTTCAGCTTTTTTCAGCTTGCCATGCCTTGAGCAAGGTGTGGCAAGCTTTACTAGAGAATCCTGATGTTTTCTCTACTTGTTCTTTTCATCTTTTCATCTTTTCATTAATTTTGTTTTCTCTTAAATAACAATGGACTAGTTGCCTTTGTTTTTCACCTAGCCAGCTGCCTTCGCAGTCTTAAGCGCTTCCTAATCTCCTCTCTTAAGGAGATTTCTGCCTCTGAGTCTGAGCCTGAATCTGAGTCTTCGCCACTTTGCTGGTCTGCGGAGAGCTGATCCTCTTCCTCCGACCCGTCATTCTCATTAGTTTTTCTTATTTTCACTTTATCAAACCAGAGATCCTTTCCTTGATCTGGATCAATCTCGTTTTCTGGTTCCGCAGACTCTTCTAACTTTTTGAGCCCTTCCTCTGATAGATCAATTATTTTCTGTATCTTTTTATCTAACTTGACTTGTTCCCTCACAAAGTAGGGAATAACTCTGAACCTTGCTACTTTCAAATGTAACACTGATCCATCTCTGTGAGCAGGTACGATCCACCACTTGATAGTTTTATCACAATCAGTGGACCGAGCCATCTTGGTTTTAATTTCCTGTTTAGGTGATCCTCGATTGATGTATTCCTCATCAATACGAGATCCCCAGGTTTGAATTGATAATTTTTAATCATATGTACGTGTTCTTTTTCATATCTAACAGCCCATGCGTGTTTTTCTTTGTCAATTTGATTTCTCATTTCTTGTACATACTGTTGATGTTTCGCTAGTGCGTGAGCCTGATAGCTGATGAGTTCCTTGGTGGTTAATACCTGATCTGGTAACTCCACCAACCACATTGCTTCCACTAGGTCCAGTGGGGTGACAGGATGTGCTCTAGTCACTGCAAAGAATGGGCTACAGCCCATACCTTTTCTAGTTGTTATGTGATCTGCCCATAATGTGAACAGTAGGAACCAATACCACTTGCTTAAGTCCCCATCGCAAGCTTTTACCAAGATTTGTTGGAGGTCCCAATGTCCTCTTTTGATTTTCCCATTAGCTTGGGAATTATACACCAAAACCTGAATTCCAGTAATCCCATACTTCTGTTCTATCCAATTGACTGCAGCCTTATATTGACCTGCATTGTCTGTAATTATTTTCCTTATACATCCAAATTGGCAGATTACATCCTCAAATAACCATTGTCCGATCGTTCTACCTGTTTCGTTCTTTAGAGCCCACGCCTCTGGCCACACCGTGAGTGCGCATCTCCCATGAGTGATCTTTTTACATCTGTTTGACAGGACCGACATGTGTAGCGTGTCCGCATGGAACTCCATAAATATACTCAGAGTATTAGGTAGTATCCTTGGTAGTTGCAATTGTCTGATCTGACATGGATGACAACTCTTTACATATTGTTTTATATCGGCCTCCATCTCTGGCCAGTAAAATCTCTTCTCTAATAACGACTTTGTTGCAAAGAAGCCCCTATGTCCAAGACTATCATGTGCCAATCTCATCATCCAAGTCTGATTGAGTTTATCCTCAACTACCAGACAGTGATTTGAACCATTTGATCATCTGTAGAGTCTTCCTTTACTATCTAAGAAATACTTTCTTGCATTTTGAATAAATGATTTATATTTTGAATCGGTTTCACAGCCTTTTGGCTGGACCAATCCATTCTCCAACCATCTGCAAACTCGCAGTAACTTCCTATCTTCCTCTTTGGCTGTTGCTGACTGATGGTCCTCATTATATGGTAAATTTTCTGTTTTCTTCAGGACTTCACTTCCAGCATGGATCGCTATCTCCTGTGCTAGCTGCACTGCGATGGCATGTGCTCTTCTCTTCAATTTTCCTTCTTTTCTTAGCTGTTTAGCTAGTTTCCTTTTTAGTACCTTTCTTTCCTGTTTTGTCTCGGTGCTTGCAACTTTGAGCTCCATTATTACATCCTCAACCGACTTCACGGATTCCAGTAAGTCATCTTTGCAGACACTGTACCAATACCCTCCATGATAATCGATCTGATCTTTGAACTCTTCCACATCTAGTGGTTCTTCTGGATACTCAATTCCTGCTAGTCCTGCAGGCTTGTCAACCCAATCCTCCACTGTCAGGTACTTGGTGTCTCCTTTTTGTGTCTCCCTTCTTGATAGTCCATCGGGACCGAAGGTCTTTCCAGGATAATGCCGGAGAGTGAAATGAAACATTAGGATCTGTTCGATCCATCAGTTGATAGTAGCATTCAGTGTGATGCTTGGGTTGGTTAACATCCCTTTTAAGAACTTGGTGTCGGTCTCAACTATTAGCTTCCGGCAGCCTAGTAGCCAATGCCTGTTGGCCTCTAGAGCCCACATCAACCCAAAAAGTTCTCTTTTTGGTTGCGAGAACCAGGCTTCACGGTCATTCATCATGATCAATCCAAATCTTGCATATCGACATTTCTTTTTATCTCTGCCCATCTCTTCTTGATATATGTAGAAGCTGATCGCCTTCCACCGCTAGTACTACTGCAGTATCTAATTCATAATCAAGCAGTTTCAAAGCTGGACTGTTTTCTAACGTGATTTTAAGTGATTCCATCACATTATCTTGATCTGGACCCTATTCCCAGGGTACATTTAATCTTTTAAGTTTCTCCAGCAGTTCTGTGATCTTTGTGAAATCCTTTATAAACACACTACATACCCCGATGGTCCCTAGAAAGGCTCATATGTCTGATATGTCCTTACACAGGCCCCAATCTCTAACAATTTTTACTCTATGTTCTTCTGGCATGCGACCCTCATAGGTACAGTGCTGACCTACCACTGTTATTTCTTCTGCACACAACACTGACTTAAATCCAGAAAAGGTTCCACCTGCATGCTTCATTCTCTGTAACACTTGGTTTACGTTTTCCAAATGTTCCCACATGAACCTGCAGATCCCTGGGTTCATGGAAATGGTTTCATAACCTCCTCCCTCCAACTCATATCGAGTCTTTGGGCCTTTTATCAATACATCATCAATGTAAGGTACAGTACATCAGGAAAAACCCTTTTTAACCTGGATGCCTCAAGGTTGACCTGGATCAACCTATGTCAACCTTGGTCAGTCCCAGGTTTAAGTCTCAATTTTCAGGTCAGCCAGGTCAACCTAAGTTAGCCCAAGTCAACCCAGGTCAGCCCAGGTCATGTCTAGGTTAGTCCCAGATCAGCTCAGGTTGACTTAGGTTGACTCAGGTTTACTCAAGTTTGCCAGGTTTGCCAGGTCAAAAAGGGTTTTTCCTGATGTATTTCCTCTTTCAATACAAATGTAACATCATCGGGACTGAATTAGTCCACCCCATCGGTAAGGTCACCAACCTCAATGCTCCAATGGTGTTTGAAATGTTGTGTAATCTCTTGAAGACACAGCTAACATTTGCTCGTCATATCCGATGAATTGAACATGCCTCCACATGCTCTCCCTGCAAACTGCTCCGTGAGCACTTCAGTCACCGGGGGCAGTCCTGAATGTGTGATTGTTACTTGATTCAAGGGTTCCAACAAATGTACTAATCTTAAGCTTTTTCCATCCTTTTTAACTATGCAGAACCGCCTCAATCAGTATGATGAGTTTGATGGTTCGTAGACTCCAGTGTCTATCTTTGTTTTAATTATCTTCACCTGATACTGTAGTATCTATGCATAGAATACTGATAACTTATAATACCCTTTTTTGCATTAAAGGTTGATAAATTTGGCAGGTGTTGTCACACAGCCACAATTGGGCTTGGATGGGCTCTGGCATGAGTCCGGCATCATGGCAAGCCATGGCAGACCATGGCAGACCAATTTTTAGCAAAACAAGATAAAATCATGGGAAAATGTGGAAAAAATGCAAAAAATTATAAAAATAGAAAACATTGATGTATGAGATGATAGACCATGGCACATGACCTTATTAGGCAAGCCTTGACTGTGAGAACTTTTGACTTCCTTATATAGATAGGTACAGAATTTCAATATGATTCTGATGGAACTATTCATTTTGCTATATATGACCATGATATATGACCTCATTAGGCAAGCCATGATTGTGGGAACTTTTGAAGATAGGTGCAGAATTTCAATGTGAATCTGATAGTATCATTTTGCTATACATGACAATGGTACATACCTGATTAGGCTGTGGGAACTTTTGACTTCCTTATATGGATAGGTACAGAATTTCAATGTGGTTCTGATGGTACTGTTTATTTTGCTATATGATAATGGTACATGACCCCGATTAGGCAAGTCTTGACCGTGGGGACTTTTGACTTCTTTATATGGAAAGATGCAGAATTTCAATGTGGTTCTGATGGTACCATTCATTTTGCTAGACATTGCACAATTTGCATTTTATTTTTGAAAAGCCAGTGATGAAAAATAAAAATAGATCCATACTTAGCATGTATACACCCTTATGAGCATGCATTCACTTTCTGTAGGCTTATACTCAATAGTTATAGGCCAGTATCCAGTATCCAGCCTATTATAGACTTCTATTCAATAGACTATAGACTTGAATTCCATTCAATATATATTGAATGTTGGTCAATGCTGGTCAATAGTGTGAATACAGGTCAATATAGTGCTAGTCTATAGACTGGTCTATAGCTGATTGAATATATGTATGTGTACAGACTAGTTTTATATCCAGGTGAACCTTATATGGTGTTCCAACTTTATAGACCTCTGCCAAACCATCCATGCCTTTGATAGATTCAATATTCCAGATTTGAGGTCCACTATATGCATAGATTTACTGAGAATATTTGTCAATGGATCTGTAAAGAAATGAAAAAGTGTGAAACCAGATGCCCAAGTCAAGCACTCAGTTAAGTCCGCTTTTTCAGATCTATCACTTAGGTTGATCATGGCCTGGGCATCTAGTTTCACACTTTTTCATTCCTTCATAGACCCACTATATGCATAGATTTACTGAGAATACTCATCATTGGATCTATCAAGAAATGAAAAAGTGTGAAAGGTCAACCAGTTAATTCTGCTTTTTCAGATCTACATAGCCTGGGCATCTGCTTTCACACTTTTTCATTTCTTGATGGATCTGCTGACAAAAATTCTCAGTAAATCTGCAATAGAGTAGACCTCAAATCTGAAATATTGAAGCTATCAAAGAATTGGATGGTCTGCCAGAGAGAGAGAGGTCTATGAAGTTGGAACACTCACCTAAGTTTCAGGTCAGATTGTGCATCAATGTAGTGTACTGTATTCAAAATCATATTGACCAGTCTAGGGCTTCACTATTGTTGAATACATGTTTAGGGCTGGTCTATGGGCCAATACCAGTCTATGGTTTCACTATTGTTGAATACAAGTGTATAGATGTTTAGGGCTGGTCTATGGGCCAATTGAATGCAAGTCTATGTACCAGTATATGCAAGTCTATACAACTTGATACAACTTGAATACCGGTCTATAGGGATTGAATACTACTCTATACAAGTCATTACAAGTTGCTATTCAAGTCAATACAACTCCATAGGGATTGAATGCAAGTCTATGTAGGGATTGAATACTGGTCTGTATAGACAAGTGTGTGAAAACAGGTCCATTTTTAGGCAATCTCATAATAAATGCCATAGTTGAAATTGCAGCACTCAAAAAACAATTTCAGCAGATTCTAAAGTTAGCACAGTCACCTGTCTGTATCTTGCCAAAAAAGGCATTTCTATCTCCCACAGACTATACAGTTGAAATCGCAGCCTCAAAAAACCTAGGTTCACAAATTTTCACCATCTTGTACAACTGACTTTCCGGTGTTTATTTGCTCATTTCCCAGCTTATCTCAGCAAACAAATTACATATTCAGAATCATCTACATCATGGCTGCTTTTATTTATAAGGTAGATGATTTGCCTGCCAAAATACGGTCATGTGCAAATATCAGTGGCAGACTGATGCAGGTGAAATTCTGAGCTAACAGGGCCATGTATGGGGAAATGAATATTACCATTAAAAATCTGCATCTATCCTTTTTTGAAAAAGTTCCCACAGCCATGATCTGACTAATCTGGTCACATGCCATTGCCAGGATATGACTATATCAACATTATGGCATTTTCTTGATTTAATGGGCTATATTTGGATTATTTTAGTATTCTAAACCTTTTTCTATAAATAGTGAGGTGCTAGCCTGCCGTGAAGTGCTGTGCAGTGCCGATGATGCTGAAATAAGCCAGCCAGAGTCCCTATATAAGTTGCCCAATGGTTTCACAATAGGTCATTTGGGCAATTAGTGTATCTTTTGCAAAAGCACCACAACTTCAGGTGCCTTCTCTGCCAACTGCTTCTGTTTGATGACAAGCTTTGCAATCTGTGTCAAAAATGTTCCTACAGCACCTTCTTCCATTCCAACCATTTCAATAAAGAATGAATTTGGGAAGTCACTGATGCTCTCAGCATAGCAAATGCCATGTTGCTTCAAGCTATCAGCATATTGTGGATAATTGTGCTCAGGTAGCTGTGTGTGCAAGCTCGCGAGAGCACTGTCAATAGTCAGAGGTTCGTTGTCGCTATCAGAATCATCGCTTGACTCAGAGTGGGCGTGTTTGTGCACTGGCTGAACCACACCCAAATCTCCATCAATGAATGCTGAATGATCGAGATGAACATGTATTTCGTGGTCAGGGAGTACAGACTTTCGAAGCACAGGCAGTAAGATGGTCAAAATTGAGACAATTTGGTGGTGTAACAAAGTCTTTGTCTGCTTCTCCATTGTGCTGATAACTAATGAAAACGACATAGACAGTCAAAGCATTAGGGCTTACCACAAGTTTGGCCCATAAAGTAAGGACTATGCCGAATGCATCAGGAAAAACCCTTTTTAACTTGGATACCTCAAGGTTGACCTGGATCAACCTATGTCAACCTTGGTCAGTCCCAGGTTTAAGTCTCAATTTTCAGGTCAGCCAGGTCAACCTAAGTCATGTCTAGGTTAGCCCAAGTCAACTCAGGTCAGCCCAGGTCATGTCTAGGTTAGTCCCAGATCAGCTCAGGTTGACTTAGGTTGACTCAGGTTTACTCAAGTTTGCCAGGTTTGGCAGGTCAAAAAGGGTTTTTCCTGATGTGCAAGCCCGAGATGTATAGACAGATGTGGCTTGTAGAAAACCCTTGATAAGAATACCAAGGTAAACCCTTTGGCTATGCTCTCTGCTGGATCGTGGGTTTAGGCGAAGGTATCGGCGAAGCCTCAGCGGAGTGAGGGCCAAGTGAGGGCCGATACCCGGTTAGAGAGGAGTTAGAGAGAATAGAGTATTGAGCGTAATCCAAGTTGATTTCTAAACTGAAGTATACAACACTGGTGCTAGGCTTATATACTAAAGGCCGTGCTATCTACTTTAGTCAATAATAAAGAAATATCAAAAGGGACTATTTATGAATGTTAGTAAGAGTAATGAATGCAAGGATATAAACGGAACAAAGAATAGATATAATGAGAACAAGGGCTTTTAAGGGCCAGTTGATTAGTCTAAGTGCATGGATGTAACAGTATCCCCCTCTTAGGACTCTCACCCCGAGAGTCTGCCAAAGGATCACCGAGGTATAGGCGAAAAGGGGAAAGCTCAGAAGACTTCATAGCTGAAAACCCCTTGGAGGATTTGCACAAGGACCATAGGTCTGCGGCTTGGGATTGTTACGATTTCCCACTTTAGCGCCTGTCTTATCAAGCGCCCAACCACATGCCTTATCAGAACCCTATTCATTTCACATTCATATCACGCTATCTTTCATTTCACTTATCCGCTATCTCTTAAATTAACTTCTGATAGCTTATCACAGACATGAGGCAGAGATAGCTTATCTCTTTCCCTTCGTATCTCTCCCCTCTAACCCTATTCCTTACACCCCAGAAGATAACCACTCAGTATTTAAACCAGTAACTATTCGCTGTATTCTTTAGTTTTGGTATTATAAGTTTCACCGAGTCTTTGAGTGGCCTGATAAGCTCTCATTTTGCTCGTCGCCTTACAAAATACCAAAACTAAACTCTTTCACCTCACTCATCTCGGTTGACAACTTCGCCCACATCCTACTTCTCACCTGGTGCATCGCCATCTGCAACCTCATCCTCGACATCACCTGTCACCGACTCCGTCGACGCCGTCGCATCAACCGACGCCTACGCGTACGACACCGACGACACATCGGCAGGACTCGTCTGTAAACTCTCCACGTCTCATTTGGAAGTACCGTTGGCTAACGGGAAGTTCCCATTTCGAGACAAACGATAGTAAGCAGACCAGGAAAACCGATTAAGAATTGCTAACCGCTTTAAGTGGATTATCCTCCTAACGAAGCGGAACGCAATCGAAAACTCCGAAACAACCTCATACTCCGGCGATATCACCAGTCCCAACTCGAATCAAACTTCACCCCATATCTCACCATCCACCGACGTGTCAACGAACTAATCAGACAGTTCTCTAGACCGTTCGACTACACTCCCGGAATCATCAGCCGGATCTACTACACGCACTTACTCACCGAAGACTGGGTCAACAAACGAAAGACATACGCAGACGCCAGCACCAACACAGAAGCGAAAGAATACAGAGACGTAGCTAGCGGCACTGACCTGAAAGACTACGTATCATACGTTTCAGCAGCCACCCTCATCAACGCACAAAAACGTCTCACTCAAATAACACGCGACAGACAAATCAACACACACACAGACACAGGAACTAACACAGACAACAGCTTCGGATTCGACACAACAGCGTGGTCGGAATCACATCAGACAGAAGACAATCAACTCCTTCCAGCGGAGTTAGAACCTACCAAACAGCAACAACGACGGAACAAACGGAAACAACGAGACAGCAACGAGACGCCCAGGCGATCTCTCAGACGAAAGACCCACTAACCACACTAGCCATACTTGAAGACTGGTTCATCACCAGTTGTAACCAAAATAGCACACCAAATACACGACTTTTGACGACTTGGAACGTTTTCCAACTTAGCGTCAGAAAGAACGAGTTTTATCTTGACACAGCGTGCGAACTTCACAGGTACAAAATCATCGGAAACAACGAAAGAAGAATCTTCGAAGACATCTTCACCAGAGACAACCAAACGCTCCTAAGACCATACGAGCTTGAGGAGACATTACACAGCATATACAGAACACTCAAACACAATAGCCCAGATTACGACATCCACTCCGATCCGACTAGTCCGTGGGCGGACGCCAATTTCAGCTCCGCTTGATCTGACCCACTACATCAATAACATATACGGACCAGGACACTTCGTAACTCACGTACAAACAGACGGATCGTATCACATCTACCGAAATATATATCTAGGGCATATCCCAGAAATCAAATATAATCGAGACAGAAAACGTTTCGAACCAAAAGACGTCATTATCTCCACAGATTTTCTTGAAGAAGCAATAGAAGAATACGACGTCAACACCTTCGAAGAAGATTTCGAAGACATCCCAGTACCATTTGAAGAAAACTTCTTTACTCCACCACAATCACCAGAACCGGAGATATTACCGGAAATTCCACTCATACAAAGAGAACCGATAGAATCTTCAAAGTCAACACCCCAACATCGAACCTTACAACCCACTAAATCATCACTACGCAAAGTACGCTTTGAAACATGACTGACATGGACACCAGAGTAGCGTCAGGGTCAGGAAAAGCCCCGGAAAAAATGGTATACACAATTGAACCACCATACTACTACCCAGACAAACACGACGATCCGGACTCACGTATCATACGACAGTTGGGATACTACGTGTCACGAAGAATGGAAGGAGACTATTACGTCCGTCCCCTTGGGAAAACACTCAAGGAAGCCAAGTATGAAATCCACAGAGATAGGACAGAATATTCTCTGGTCGGAGAAGTAATACAACTATTCGAATCAACTACAGGAATAATGGGCACCATACTAGCAGAACCAGCAGGAGGAGGAAGCACCATCGTCATAACCCCCGATGGCATCCGAAAAGACATGCCAGTCGAACAAACAACACCCACATCAATAATAGCAACGACAACCACCTCTAAAATCAAAATCGCTACACCACCCAGATTCACAGGCGACAAAAAGAACTGGGAAGGATTCATCTTGGCAGTCGACACTTATCTCATGGCCTACGAAGATGAATTCAAAAGCGACGAAAGAAAGATATGGTTTGTCATATCATACCTCGGCACGGAAGATGGATCACCATGCGTCGCATCAGACTGGCTTCGGAACTGGAAAGAGGATCATTCATATAACAACACCCTCGTGGCAAATGACTTCAAAAAGTTCATCACCAATCTTAGAGAAGCCTTCGAAGATCCGAACTTAAAAGTCAATGCCGCTAACGAGCTCCGAAATCTCAGACAGGGGAAAGACACCCTAACTGAGTATTTCACCAAATTCGAACTCAAAGCCGCCACCGCAGGGTACCGACAACTAGACGCCGTCCTCATAGATCTTGTAAGGACTATGCCGAATGCAAGCCCAAGATGTATAGACAGATATGGCTTGTAGAAAACCCT
>QLOY01003772.1:0-33646 GCA_003313965.1 Megacollybia marginata
CAATCTGGCCAGGTTGAAGTAAACTTTTTTGCCAGTTGGAACTGTGAGAAATCCTGGCTTGAGAGAAGTTTATTGGATCTTACATCAAATTGGTTCTAAGCATTTAGTGAAATACAATATTTGACAAAGTCTACACAAGTAGAAATCACCCCACACAAGAGGTGCTCCAATCTCTCCCTGTATGACAAATTCAGGCTTGCTGGTATGCAATTGGGACTCTTGATCATCACCACCTTGTGTCATCTGAGTCCTGCTGGTTTGTCCCAAAGGCTGGATAGTGATGTTAAGTGGACTGTCACAAAATGGATTGAAGATAATGCAGCATCTTGAATAGAGTGCCCAACTGGTTTACAATCAGTATTACCATGAGAGGATTGATGGCCTTGAGTCTAAGATTATTTTTAGTTATAGATACAAGGACACTAGCTTACAGATGTGTGGGGTAAGATGCTATCAACAGCTACCCCAAGTATGATAGGGCATGATTTTATGACCAAAGTACACAAATCCAGAACCTATTTATTGTCAAGGAGTCCCAGCTCATCAAGAACAACATACCCATATTGAAATATATACACACCCAGACTCTACAAGAAGATGCAAGACTTGTTCAACCTGTGAACACTTTTTTTGGTTGAAATGGACTTTTATTTGTGTGTGGTATGTCCTAATTAAAGTCAGCTTTTAGATGCAACAAATAAGGATACATGATACCATGTCTTGTAAAGGATAATCAATGTAGCAACAACATTTGTTACCAATAAGGCAATAACAACAATGATCTGGAAAGCCCGCTGTGGTGCTGTGTCAGTCTGAGTTGTTCCAGCAAAGGGTCCAGCTTTGATTTGCAAGGCACTCTCAATGAAAGCACACAGTGAGAAAGACAGAGAAAGGGAGTAAACAGACTTACCAGTAGTTCCTAGCAGACAAGCAGCAAGGATCATATGGGAGAGTGTATTCTGAGATATAACCCAGGCTCGCCATATCACAATAGCATCAGTACAAATATACTATGAGAAATGAGGATATTCAACATCAAAGAGAGTTTATCACTGACATTAATCTGTTTAAAGATTGTTTGAGGTACCCAGATATGTTTTGTGAGAGATACAGCACCAGGATCTGCATTGAAAGGACCCAAATTGATGTTTTGAATCCCACTGACAAAGTCTAAGGCATAGATGATGGTAGTTGTGATGAGAAGCAGTAATGCTACAGCAAGAAGACATCTTTTAGATTTAGTCAATGGCAATCCATGTCTAAACCTATACATGACTCTGAGCTAGTGGATTTCTTTGCATGAATCACCTACATAAGCTGATAGATTGCTTGAACAGCAATAATAACAAAACAGCCTGCCAGTCATCTGAGTATGTGTATACATTGAGGCATATACCATATGCAATTGATTCTGCAGCCATTACTACCAGGCTTTGTTGTAGTGGAGGTACAAGAATTGGATCAGAGATGCAATAAGGGTCGGTATCTCATTGTGAATATAGGATGCGGAAAGGCAGATTGTGCTATCATTATAAGCAATTCTAGATATGTATTGTGGGGGTGTAATCAAAGTTTGTAACCAACTACCGATCGTAACAGACGTCACCACCGTGGTTTACAAGAATGATCAGGAAAGACGGGTTACCAGCGATTTGCAGTGTTTCGGTGCAGAAGCAACAGCATCAAGATCTAATCTGGAGTCAACACATTCTGCAGATTCAGAAATCTGTACTTTGTTCCGTGCTAGCAGAAATTTTGATAAGTAGGCTGAATCTGCTGATTGTACACAGCGATCCAGATCACCCAAGGATCACCTCCAAAATTCCGATATCATGATGGCAACATGTGGAGTTTGAATGGCTCAAACACAGGGAGAGTGTTGTGATGTAGAGAGAATGATTCAAACAATCCAGAATTCATGATGGTCACAAGATGGTCAGTAGGCACAAATGCCAACTTCAAGTTGAAATGCAGGCTAGTCACAGTGCTCCGAAGAGGCTTGTGTGAGGAGCAAATGAGTCAGTGTCATTTCTAAAAAAGGATTAGTGGGAAGCGGAGGAAAGATACGCAGCTTTCAGGGACTATTTATAGGTTATGGGTAATGGCTCAAAGCGCTCAGCTGCCCAGGCTGACAACATGGCAAAGATGCAATGCGGCCACGAACATACGTGGTTGGCAAGCCTCTTTCCCCTTGAAATACCCAACTTCCATTGGCATCTGCCTATCTCAATGTACCCTTCAAGTTAGAGACGCTCGTTTGAATATAATGACATCAGGCTAATTTTATCTTGAAGGTCTTGGATCTAAATATATAACTTGCATTCACCCATTTGGCACGTCTTCACTGCCCACACCAGGAGACTTTATTTGTGTAAGGTGATGATTGACCGATGGATAGTGTCAATCCAATAATAGGAACCCGCAAATGATGTCATCACATCCCTGAATTCAAGTTCCCACACCATCGAAAATCTCGTCAAGAACAGTGGAAGCAAGATTCAAGAATCAATGACAGGATTGTCTGAGCGATTGAGTCAGTTCCAACTTGCTCTACAGCAAGTGGAAATGAAGTTGTGATTATTTGTGAATGAGTGTATGAGGTCGCTGCTCAAATCACGTATACAACGGTTGTAAACCACCGTACTATATTGGCTCCATACCTGTTTCAATATAATGTCTGCTCACAAACCAAGGCAGTGCCAGCAATTGGGTGACGATCTCAGAGAATCCTGATGCTAGAGCTTGAGCGCTTGAGCGCTGGGGCCAGCCATACATAACAAGTATGTAAGCCACTACTGTCAGTGCTATCGACGGCAGTTTCCGAGTCGATCTTTCTTATGTGTCCACGCTTGTGTGTACTGTAATTCCTCAGAGCCAACAATTCTTTATTCACGCAGCAAGCACTTGCCAAGCACCAACAATGATGAACATCTTCAAGTTCGGTTCTATGCAGAAACTTAGGCTTGCAGACTCATGGGGCAGTCTCCGTTTAGTTTAGTATGTTGATATTCTCTCTCTGCTTCTCTGATCCCTGTAAAAGCTCACAGGTGCTCGCCTTTCCCACAACATCATATCTCCATTCACATCTCATAGCATACTGAGTGCTCGTATGCAGTCTTCGCATTCCTCTCAGGCTTTCCGAGTCACTGGTATCTTATCCGTTGGAGCTGTGACATCTGCGCCGGCTCTGTTCTTCCTTCAGGATCACATTGTGCATTCCTCGCTTGGTTCTGTCGCTTGATGCCAGACTGTAGGCTCATCTCTTCTGGTGTTTGGCCCTCATTCATAGAAATTCGGAAGATAGGACATTATCCTCTTCAGGCTCTCTACCCCATTGACTGCTGTCCATTTGGAGCTCACTGAACTGAGGCTAATTTCTCCTGTTAGAGGGTTGTTAGAGGGTAAGCTCTGCTTCTCCGTTTTGTAGAATTGTTAACATGTTTGGGTGCTTTTCTCTAGCTAGCAGGGGGACTAGTTTGGCAAGTCAGACATTACGCATTGCTGCTGAATGCAGTCCTGAGTATGCCACCTCTGCTCTTCCAACCCTTGTAGACCCTCATCTATTCCTACATCTAGCTCTGTCAGTGCTCTCCTGTGATGGCTCTGATTTGTCTCGGCGGCACACCTGAACTTGAAGTTTGAACCTTGCCTCCAATCACTGCAATGCGTTCACCACAAGCTCAAAAACCATGAAATGTTGTATTGGGAGGACCTACCCTAGCAGTCACCCTTAATCATATGCAACTCCTGATGATTAATTCAAGTTATCATTGGTGTTGGAGTAATATCATATATGAATCGAAATTGTGGTTTGACTACTATGAGAACAATACAACATGATCCAATGATGTATGGAGTAGTGTTAAACAAGGCACACAAATTGAGAAGAATCTAGGTCCAATGAACTGCTAAGAAATGTAATCCTCAAGAGTCAACATCTGCTGATCGTAGGAAGAGGAGAAGTATGTGGTTTTGATTCGTTGTTTGGTTGATCAGAGACGCATCGACTCGGACCACCTTAGGTTACATTGTCACGTACCTGTCCAGCAAGAAATTCAGCATACTTCTACCTGCTGCACAGGTCACAACAGCGGCCCTCTATATCCAATATTGTCCTCACCTGTCCTCACCTGATGGACAGTTAATTAACAGGCCTCAAGAGTGGCAACTTATACGATACAGTTGATTGCATACTGTATTACATAATATCGGACCATCAACCGACATGGATTCACCCTTTCAAGAAAATGCAGCAAGTTTTTTTTACAAAGACAATTATACACCAAGTAACAGTACAAATTGCACAAGTAGCTAAGGGCCGTAACTTTCTCAAGACTGCACTGCAGATGCACCCCCAAGAAAGCCACAGTCCGATACAAAAAGCCTATCAGTACAACAATAATAAGGTATTCTGAAAACTGGTTAGAACATGGCTAGTTTCAGAAACCTCCTACTGAGTTAAGCCTGAAGCAGGAAAGGTGTTGGAACAAGGAAACAGTCAAAAACATCTGAGGCTGGTCAGTAAGCAACTGAACTCAGAAAAGACTTACCTGGTCAGCGATGTTCAATGGACAGAAACAATAAGGAAAAGGCAGGGTAGTCAAGATAGAATATCTGAGACAAGTCAGTAAGCGACTAAACTCAGAGAAGACTTACCAACTCAGCAAGGAAAGGATAATGGGAAAAGGCAAGCAATAAAACAGTCATTGTTGACACAGGCAAACCAAATTGCTGTTAGCTAAGGAACTATGAGCCCCTCAACAAGCAAATGGTGGTGTCAAACAATAGTGGAACCAACAGGCTCCTGTCACTCGTGCAAGCACAGAGCAAGGGGAGCAAAATGGCCCACAGAATCCCCCAGAACCAACAAGAAAGGTGATGCCTCAAGACTCGAAGGGTTAAACACACCAACACATCCCAACAGCATCACCTAACCCATAAAATCAACACAGAATCCCCCAGAGCCAACAAAAATAAACCCCCAGAATCAACAGAAATGATCCCCCAGAACCCAAAATGAGGAAAAGTGATGCCTCAGGAGAGGCCCACCCCCAAAGCATCACAAATACCCCAATTCCCAATCCTGCAAGCCAAGGCTGGGGACACCACCCAACCAAAGCAAAGAAAAGAGAGGGAAAGCAACCATGGTGATAGTACGAAGGGAAGAAAGAAACAACGCCCAAAGTTGATTTTAGTAGACAGCCCAGAGTAGACTGTCAGGGAAGGCAAATCTGAAACTTCCACCTGTCAATCTGGGACCTAGGTAATAGAACACCCACTCTATGCCTGAAATTGCCTTCCTATGCTCGAGAATGACTTCCCCTTGCCAGAAAGCAGGCTCCCAGACTAGGTTTAGTCACATTTCAAGCCCACCTCATATCCCTTGAAGCAGCAAGCTACAAAACCCATGTTTGCTGTGTGTTTTCCACCAAGTTCATATGAACAATCCTTTTTCCCCACAAACAACACATTCGAATCTACACTACCTAATAGCTACGTGTATACATGTGGCACTGTACTGCGCAACATGTCAGACACATCAGCTCCACCTCAGTGACACGTATGAACTGTCGTGTCAATGATGTGTCAGTCAATCAAAGAATATTCTAGAAGTACTTACCTACCTTGTAAGTGTAGAGTAGATAAAATATAGTAGAATTACAAGTCTAATCTTGTGTTGACTATCAGTACTTGTATCAAGACAGGGTACAGTACATCAGAATCAGATTCAGTTAGGAATCAGTTTATCAGCTTATCAGCAGCAGTCAGTTCAGTTTGAATACTCGTGAAACCGAGGCATTCCAGATGTGGAACACAAATTTCCTCTTACAACATCAGCATACCAGTTCAGTAACCTTAGTGAATCCTTAGACAGGCTTCACATCGCATATATCAGCAGACAGCTCAACACTTGAAAGAGTCTTCATCTTTTTCAATCCTCTAACCACATATCAATTTTTCTTGTGAATACATTCACAAGAAAACTCATACACCCACCACTTTCAGGGCCAAGGAATACGTTCCTATAGCTTACACACCTCGCAAATTTTAACCTTACAAGTTATTTGCTATTAAGACCTTATACTCTTAAAAAGCGAAACCACAAACTTGTTTGACATACCTGTGATACCTTTCCTTCCTATCTGCCTCTGGGGGGAAAGGGGATTACGGTGGAATGTCCTTTATCTGCGTGTTGGATACCTATGCAAAATTTTCAAATAAATAGGCCTCAGCTGGGATTGAAACTTAGACTCTGTCAGGAAAACAACTTAAACACTGGCTATTTGCCACCAGCATACCACTACACAATGGCAGGATGATGTATTCAGAAGATATGGATCTTGTTCTCTGTAATCGGCACATCACTAGAAACAAAACCGGTATCCGTACTTCTGTAATGACCGGCAGCTTCCGGGATTGTCTGATAATGATACCCATGTAAATGAAGACAACCGGACAACCGGCGGAACTCTGTCATCCGGAAGACCATTTTTATATTTTTAAGCTGGCGGCATCAGTGCTTAAGGCATCCTCGATTTCATGGAGCCATCGAGGCCTGAAACAGAGTCAATTATCCAGTCACTTGCCAACACCGTGACACTAGCAATAAGTATTACATTCAAGTTTAAACAATTCAATATCCTTGGTAAACCTTGTTTTTCTACCTACCACTTAAATTAAGTAGATCTTTCAACCTCCTAGGCCTTGCACACTTGGTATATGTTTTGCAAGAAACACATACTATAGACTGAAGCCCACCCACAACATTTGGAAGATATGTCATATATCTTTGGCTGTGATTTGGCTGTGATGTCACGACTCATAGCGGTTCACTGATTCTGCGGCACTGATAGCATTCTGTCTGGGTGCACAGTCTCATTCATGAAACTGAAAGGATCGTACCCGATTCATTGCGAATCGCTTGGTAGGTGAAGGAGGATGCTCAGATGCTGACTATTCCGAGTCTCCGAGGGTGTTCCTTCTTGGGACCATGCCGGTAATAGCTCCCTCCTCCTTCTCTGGGTGAAGAGAAAACACCATACATAAGATAGGGAGAAAATGTACTCATTGAAGTTCGAACTCACAATCTCACATGATATGATGGTGAAAAAATTCATAACCAAGCAAGGTAATGCTGCAGCAACTACACCACAAGACATTGAATATGAGTATCAATCAGGAAACTTGGGTAGCTGCTAAAGGCCACTAAAGGGACTACTGAAGCGCTTCCAAGCACTTGAAAGTGGTTCACGTTCCACTGATTGGCATCGGAGGTTATCTCATAATATTTCAAAACTTCCGTCCATTTAGTACGAGTAGGATCGTGAAAGCCTCTCTGAAGGAACACATACAACAGGGAGAAGTACGAGGCGAATCGAGTGTTTGATGAACAGAAGGATAGAGACAGGGAAGGATACAAATGAACCAGCAGCGCTGCGGAAATACATAATGTACTAGCGAGCAAATCAAATGGAGGGTTAGGGTAAGAAATCTAGTAGTAGTACTCACCAGGCACTCATTCACGAGCTAACCAACCCAAACTGATAAGTAGCTCCTCAGATTCTCCACAAAGGATACCTTGGTCCAGAGTCAGCTTCCGGTGTTTGAATTTAGACCGAACACATATATGTTGTTTCCTCCTGAGTAATACAGATGCCACACCGCAATTGTTGAAAAGAAATGGATCAGCTGGACTTGGAAGAGGGGATGTTACAGTGGGAATGGCATACTGATGATGAGCAGGGAGGTGATAACAAGACCCTCGTCCTTTCGGTTCGAGTTCCGAAATGCACAGGCTCACGAACACTGTAGAGTGAGCGTCCAGCACTGTTCTTTACTCGAAGAGCAATGACATAGGTTCCCATCCTTGATTCATATAAGAGAAGGGTTTTCCAACTTCACCAGGATTCAGATGGAGGTTTTAAACTAGCTGGAATTAATGTGACCTACATTTGTCATGCTAACTAGCGTGACTCTTCAATTTCACAGCATACTTAGTCCCCTTGATTCTGCTCTGAACGTTGGTCCATATCCCCAACACTGATCCCCTTTATGCCTTTTTACAGTTTCTTAGTCTTCTCTGCCTTGATTCCGATTGACTCGATCAGATGCAGTGGTCTACGGTACCATTGTATGTACGGTTCTTGTTTATTATCCAGTCAGATTAGTCCACTCAACATCGTAATCGCACAACTAGATCCATTCTACCTCAAGTGTGATGCTAGTCAGTCACATAATATCCTACCCTGATTCGTACAGCGTTCATTGATTCATCCGATGATCACCATGACTGCATTGCTTCGAAGGTGGCTCGGAAGCTGAATATTCTGCAAGTGAAAATACCGTACATAAGACATAAGAAATGTGCTGCAGTAAAGTGTCAAACACAACCCAAAAAGAGAACCTTCTTGGGATGACACCCTCTTACAAGAGTTCAAGCTTTTTATCCATTTCCTCAAGTAGGACCATAAAAGCCTTTCTGAAGGAGCACATACTACAGGGGGAGGCACAAATGAATTGAGTAAATGCGAGCATTGATGAACTGGTTGTAGTGATGGCAACCACCAACTACATTGGATCGCTTAAATGGCTCCAATTCACCCTACAAGGGTATTGTTCATTATCGGGTTAGTTAGTCACTCGAATGTAGTCCATTTATCTGCAATTCGACAGTACAGGATTGAAACGATTCATTGTTAAAGGCATCCTATTGGAGGTGAAGCTGAATATAAAAATAGTTAGTAGGTAAGACGTGAAAATGTACTCTAGTAAAGTCAAACTCGCGGTCTCTCATACTTATTGTTGAAAAACAAGATAATGAAACAAACTTAAGCCATGATGCTACAGCAACTACACCATAGATCACTTGGAAACATGTTGTATCGAAGGTTATGTAAGAATCCAACTCGTCCATTTATGGACGTAATAGACTGCAAAAAATAAATTGAGTCAAAGTTGTAAAAATGAGTCAAAGTTTGTTCCAGGTGGACAAGTTCTACTCACTGAAAGGGGAAGTTGTTTTTGCAGGGAAGGGAAGTTCTGACTTGTGGAGGGGAAGTGGTTGGAGGGGAAGTGGTTGTGGAGGGGAAGTTGACTTGTGGAGGGGAAGTTGTTGTAATGGGAAGGGAAGTTCATGCAGGGAGAAGTTCTCTTTGAAGGGAAAGTTGTTGTAGTGGGAAGGGAAGTTCATGCAGAGAGAAGTTCTTTTTGGAGGGGAAGTTGTTGTACTGGGAAGGGAAGTTTATGCAGAGAGAGAAGTTCTGCTAATTGTGTGGTCTGCAGAGGGTATGTTCTTGAGTTCCTCTGTAGGCAAATTTGTGGCTTGATAGCAAAGCATGTGGCAGAGTCATGATGTCATCAAAATTTTGAAGATCAGTGAAAATTCCCTGAATTGTAAAATCCCTAAATATATAAAAAAAACAATTCAAGGAATATTTTCACTCTAGACATTGTTACACTAAGTATTGACACTATAAATCTTCTTCATTGTCATGCTGGTCAGTAGCTTCAAATGCTAAAATATGGCAGTAATAAGCTGATACAAAACACCATATTCAATCTACGGGTTCAGCAAGGCAAAGCTATTAATAGAGGATACCAGGATAGTGATCCTGGTGGTGACACTACAGCATCTCATGCTGACTATGGCTGTGAGTCTGAGAATGAGTCATTACCACCAGCAGATGAGCTGTTGGATGATCCACCAGCTCCAGACAGAAGTGAATATGCATCAAGGGAAGATGAATACAGTGCAGGAGTATTTGTTAATGATGATGATGAGATTCAATGGGGAAGGGAGTTGTTGGTGGGGTTGGATATTGGATGTGATGATGATAATTTGGGTATAGATGTGGAGCAGTTTTATTACCAAAGAGTCGGGTTAACAATTAATTTAGCTTTGATAGCATGGGTTGTTGATGAGTCATGCATTCTTAGCCCAGGTCATGTGATATTCAACTAAAATTTGTATGAGTCCTACTTGTCTACTGGATTAACTAGTACTTGGATGAAATACAGAGTGCCCAAGAACTTACCCTTAGAAAGAATTTCCCTTAACAAAGAACTTCCCCTTAGCAAAGAACTTCCTCTTAGCAAAGAACTTCCCCTATGAAAAAACTTCTCCCCAGAAACTTTCCCTCTCCAATAAAAGAAGTATGCCACCTTGGAAAACCTCTCTTGATAACTCAACAGAACCTCCCTCAATCCCTGAACTTCTCCAAAGGCCCAGAAGTTTGACCCAATTTGCAAGACACTTTGACTCAGTGAGCTTTGAACATTCCTGAACTGTCTGAGAACTTCCCTACTGACTGAATCAGAAACTTCCCTCCATTTTGATCCAATTTTCAGTACTTCACCTCAAAAACCATGGTTTTTAAGCAACTTCAACCCAATTTATTCTTTGCAGCTTATTACTGCCATATCCATTCCCTCAACAGGAACCGGTAGGATTGCGGACCATCTTGGAAGGGATATACTTCATGGAGAGGTATGGAGTGAATGGAGCGATGGTAAGTGTTGATGAACCGGTTTTAGTGAGTGGTGGCAACCGTCAAACACTCAGATGGATCCATACACATTTGACTGCCAGAGTGTATTCTCGACAGACTTCATTATCTGGTAAGATTAGTGCGCTCAACATCATAATTGCACAACTAGATCCATTCCATCTCAAATGCAGCCACATTTATCAAACTGAATAAATCCTACCCTACTAGTAATCTGACAGTACATCGTTCACCATTGACTCATGGTCTGGTATCCCTTGAGGTGAGGCTGAGTAAAACACAAATACCATACTTGTAGAGTATGACATGAAAAAGTCTTTGCAGGGAAGTGTCGATCTCATAACTTTGACCATGCAACGAACAGAGTGACAGAACATTGATGACACAGGTGAACATCTATTTTCGCCCGCTCTCAGAGCCTATTATACCATGATAAAGTCCATGTCAACTTCCGCAACACAATAACAAACCCCGCCTTCAGTTCTCCATCGTCAAGGTTCTTTTCCTACTGTTATCGGATTCCAAGCTACTTGCGGATACACTCTAGTTCTCATTTCTGGTGCACCCTTCTGACCTCTGCTCAACGCATACTACGGATTCAGAGATGGAAAAGGACACATGCTGAAGTTGGATTCAGGACGGTGCGAGTAGGTTACCGTGATCATAGGATACGGATTTATACCAATAATGAGTCAGGTTTGTGCATGCTGTGTAGAGCATAAAAGAGTACAATGGGATTTTATGAGACTTTTCTGTCGTATCCACTGAACATTTGTTTCTCCCCGTTTTGGCAGTATGCATTGGACCCATGGAATTTTCACATAAAAGTTAAAACAGCTTCAACCAGGATCAAAACCATGAAAGAAACAAAGTTTACACCCAAGTCACCATGGGCTTGATCGTTACACCATATGGTAACACAGATGGACAGTTACCTTAAGAAGTTATTTAACTTATACATTCCAGGCCCTTCTCAAATGCGACTGGACAAACAGATCTAGGCACAACGACAGCTTTCCTAATCCAGCTGAATCACTTGCAGAGCCGGGAAGAGGAAAAGATGGTACTCATGTCTGTCAAGAATCATGCACTATAAGACAGGAAGATCGCTGGATCGGCCAGCACTTCCCGGAGTGTAATATACTGACATCTCATGTTAATGGCAATGATGAATAAGGGACTTACACTAACTTATCGCCAGAGATACATGAGGTACTGTTGGGAGTAGTGGGACCATTAGACCATTAGACCAAGGAAAGACTTGCGTGAATGATGAAACAATCAGCATCACTGCTGAGATGCAGTCATTGTGATGACGAAATTGGAGATTGAAAACCACAATGAATGCAGTGCAGTATCAGACAAGATGGGGTGTGGGAGGCAAGGATAAATTGAACCAGGATCGCTTCTTTCATCTCCTTCTCGAGGAATCACTTGCAAGAGAAGACAATTCTGGCAAGGAACACCTACAGTCACTCCACAATTTGGTTCTGTCAATCATCAAGGTCATGTCAAAATTCGTCTGAGATGCTGTTGTCAGATCATCGACAATCATGATGAGATCCAAGATGGAGTCTGTATCCTGATGACTGCATCTAGTAAGTACATGGAATACACAATAACGGCCCTGAAACTGGAACCACTCCTTTATCTCTGGTAGGGTAGAAAGGTTAGGCAAACAAGTTGTAGCTGAAAGTGACGAGGTAGATGCTGATTGTTGTTGAGTTTCGATCCAGCCTCCCAAAGACGTTTCTATTGACTCTGAGTCTGAATCTGAGACAAATGAATAGTACTAACATGGTCCCAACTATCCCACTACAACCCTCTCTTCAGTACCCTCTCTATGCCCTCAGTGCCCATGTGCTTTTTTAGCTGCCTTCAGTTTGGTAAGTCACACGTCATGTGTCGCTGTTGGAGCATTCATAGTCCTCAGTATGCCATCTCTGCTCTTTGACAGTTTCTGACAGATCCTCGTCTGTTCCTATGTCTCACTCTGTCAATGCGATTACTGTGATATGTCATGGTGTCACACCTGACAACTTTGCACGTGTTCACTATGAGCTCAAAAACTGCGAATGTATTGGGAGGACCTGCTCCGGCAGTCACCCTTAATCACATGCAGCTCCTGGTGATTAACTGGGTGCAAAGAGTGAAGAATAGTTTGTCGTTCAATCTCCTGAAAATGCTCTCTTATGATATCAAATTAGGCTCGATTTGATGCGCTTTGCTTACCATCAAGTGCTGTATCAACTTTGCCCCTGGGAATAAGAAAATGAGAAGTAAGCTCCTTGCAGCCGCTATCCCACAAGCTTGCTGATGATCCTATGTTCTTACAACACCCCATCGCATCCATCCCTCAACTGATCCACTTAAGGTCATGAAGCTGGGTACCTGTGCCTACTTTGATATACTGGGCACCAGGTACATCCATAGGACATCCCTTCTCGCCTTCTCATCTCTACCAGGGCACCCTTTCCTCTCTCCGAGCCATACATTGTTTACTTCTTTGATTTATGAATGCAGTTGGATTTCGGGTTATCTTGTTCCACTGTATGCCAGGCATACGGTCTGCCGTTCCATTGTGGGAAAGCGGATGTGGCTGGTCAGGCCCGTGGGATTAGTGCAAATACAACTGTCGTTCAGTGTGAAACTATTAATTAAACTGGCTGCAAGCGGTACCATTTAGGACTACCCTCAGCCTTGGTTATCTTCAAAGTATCCTTTGCCGCATATATCATCCAATCATTCATTGCAACAGACATCTGCTCCTCAGAATCGTTAAAGCAAAGTACCAGCAAGAAGCCATCCTTCTTCCGGGGACCTTGTTTATCCTGGTGACTGTGAGTGCATGGTGGAGTCTATGAGATTTTCTTACCCAAGGCTGTCTGCATACCCTTTTGCATGCCATATATCAGCAATCACATATGGAATCTCTGCATAGTGTGATACCACGCGCTTGCGAACCTGCTCCTTCATCAGTTTCCATCCTAGCACATAGTTAGGTGTCAGTCGGCCATTTGCTGCTAGTGACTGATAAAGACCAGGTTTTTGTTCCATTGGAAGGACAGCAGAAAATAATTGTGGGTTTCTATTCAAATGAACCCAAATGCTCAAACAGGGCAAGTGACTTACGATGTGGTCATAGTTCAACATGCATGTGATCATGTGATCACAGCCTGACTTGCTCGCTTCACTGTAGACTCTCACCACTGATTCTCACCAAGAGTCAACCATGGTGTACGAGGTAAGCACTCACTGCATTTTCTTAGAGTTAACTATACCTTCAGTGGCTTTGCATCCCCATTTTCCTGGGTCTTGTCTTAGTGTACTCTACCCTATACAATCCTTGACACACTGAAGACAGCAGCTACTCACTATGGTCAGTGATACTGGCTGAACTGTACAGTGATCATCAGGAAATATTTATCCCGTGCCTGCAATATGGGCTCTATGTCTCTCCCACTGAGCGGTCTCACCCATCCGATCTCGATGACTCATTCATGACCACTGCCGATCGCCATGCATGGGGGGTATATGTTGATTTAGTGGCTCTACTTCCTCGAGTAGCTCGTTCAAATAGCCTCACCCAATCTTTCCAGGTGTTCCTTCACCAACTCAGCATCACAAATCTTCATTTCCGTCTAGCTAGGATGTTCACAGTAGATGTTTCGATTCTTGTCAAGCTCAAGCACCCACCCACTCGACATCCTAAAGATATTCTTTCTTATCTGAAAGATGTAGAACGCCTGCTAGAGGCCGCTTCTTCGCAATGCAGACAGCAGGCCCAGTGTCTTTTTTCATCTTTGAAGTATTCCCATCAGGATTGAGTCTTTATGATTGCAGCTGCCAGGGAATGGTGGTGTTTTCGGACACTGTCGAGAATGGCAATCTCTCATACCCCAGCTTTCTCTCTACAGCAATACATTTGCAGTCTCGATGACGACTGGTCTATGGATGAAGAATATGAGGTCGACTTTGACTCAGAGGAATTTGTGCAGCCAGCTGAAGTTCCCAAAATGGCACTACTACTCCCAAACCGGAGGAGGGAAGAGGAGATGCGTAAATTGAAAGAGAAGGATCATCAGACCAAAGAATGACAGGAACGGGTGGAGCGGCAGAACATACATCGAGAAATGGAGAATGCACCACATGCAGAGTATCTGTATATGGAGGGTGATATTGATTGTCACTGGCATGCTCTGCATGGGGAAGGCTTTTTTCAGCCTCTACCACAGGGTCAGATCATGACACTGATGGTAGAACAGGATTGGACCAAACCTATGCGGCTTGGGTTGGAGGTTTCCAAGTGCTATCTTCAGTTCATTCGAGGCCAGCTGGATGAAATGGCCGAAATTGAGCAGAAACGTCATGATGCAATCAAATAAGATGATTAGTAGGACTGGTCACCTGTATCTTGCAATGTATTTCTGCAACTTCATATTTGGAGAGCCTAATTGCCAGGGTGATGGGTAGTTTGCCTGACGGAGATGCGTTGGTATGATGTCACAAAAAGATGGCAAAGTTTGAAAGATAGAGTAATTCTCAGCTCTTGTATCCCATGTAATTGTCCTGTTCTAGGAATGCCAATCATCTTGTTTTTCTTCAAGTCTGGTATCTATCAAGTACGAGTGTGAATCTGTGTTATTGAATAGTAAGTTCACACATGTCAGTTCAAAACATTTTCCTTGTAAGCTTACTGCACAGTGTCTTGCGTAAGTGTGGATTCAGGTTGCAAGGTGGTGTACAAAAATATTGATATCTGATATATTTTTGCTGGTTAAGGATTCACTCAATAATACTTTGGACGTTGGATGATGGTGGCGCAAGGTGGTATACCAGATCATGGAAGGTCCTGAATCCAGATGAATTGATGAAAGAACATAAGATGAAACTTGCTTTAACTGTGGAACCAGATGCTGATGCAACAAAGTTGTTGGACTCAGATTGTACCAACTTTATTACACCTACTAATATCCCAATCCATATCTGCCACATTACTATTAATGGTCACTTACAGCTTAGTCTATCGTGCCTTGGCAGTGCCTTGGTACTGATGGCTGTTGGGACCCGGCCATATTAGTTTACCGCTAACCTGGCAGCTATGGCAGCTTCACCTATAACTCACTATTTACAGCATGTCAGCATATCTAATCTACATAAATGTGTGTTGCAAGGCTCTTTCAATGTGATGGCATACAAGTCTAAGCAGGACAATTGTTTTTCACTGACTTTGGCGGCAATGTAACCCATAGGAAAACTTCCCTTAGCTGCTCCCTAGCTGCCAGCAGCTTCCTCAGCATCCCTCCAGCTTCCAATTAGCATCCATCAGCTTCCATCTAGCATTTCTCATTGTCTATTCAGCTTCCATACAGCTTCCCTCTCAACTTTGATCAGCTTCCATACAGCTGCCTCTAGCTGCTGTCCAGCTGCCATCAGCTTCAGTTAGTGTCCATTGTAATCTTGGTAGGGTAACCGGTCCATAGTCTATAGACTCTATACACCACTAATGTACTGGTCCTTATCAGGATCTTTGAGCAATCAAATCATCCTGGTCACACTGACATCATGCAACTCATAATTATAAAACTCGAAGCAGACTTTGATTTTGACTTTGATTTTGCAGATAACTCAATAAAAACCCAGGCGCCTTGTTTTCAGTGGTCACATAATTGTGAATATGGATATCTGGGCCTGAGAAAAGCCTGCCCAAGCTCGAAAAGAAGCCCTAAGGAATACTGAGTTGAATTTTTGGTGTAAGGCACTCCCTCAAATGATCAGATCATGGGAATTCCCTAACTTATTTGGTTGGGTATCGAAATCCTCGGGGATAGCTGCCCGGCAGCTAGGGTATAGCAGTAGGCCTTATGTAAGGACGCTAGGGTATAGCGGTAGGGTTTATGTAAGGATGCTAAGGTATAGCTGCCCATAGCTGCTTGAGCTGCCGATCAGCTGCCGAGTTAGTGGTGAAAACACAATGCCCATCGATGGCTTACTGTGGCACAAATGATAGCATCATAAGTCCTGTGATTACCATTCTTCGTTTCAATTCCAGTAACATCAAAGTTGGCAATATCCTCAAAGATACCATCAACATGGTCCTTGACAAGAGCCTAAATCAGACATCACATCTGTCTTTCCTAAAAGAACACTTAACAGACCTCGAGATACCCAGGATCAGGGGTTATTCTCCTGCA
The DNA here is from genome assembly GCA_003313965.1 of Megacollybia marginata. NCBI lineage: Eukaryota > Fungi > Basidiomycota > Agaricomycetes > Agaricales > Porotheleaceae > Megacollybia > Megacollybia marginata. Next base: position 16,700 of record QLOY01003772.1, read on the forward strand.
ACTGATAGGCTATACTCTCTGTTTGAAGGAAACCCATGGAAAGACCAGTGACTCACCCAGCTTGGTATCAGTTTCTCAACTAATTCTGGCTTTTTGGACAATTTCTGTCTCATATCTGCCACAGTCAAAGAAAAGAGTGTTGCTTGAGAAGGATGATCCTGAAGGAACATCCTCACGAGAGCTATCAATGCCATTAAAGCCTGGAAATATCTATCAACCTCCTTACCAGTTGAAGACGGAGTATTGTTGAGTTTATCTCTGAGAATACATTGTCCCGAAGCATAAGGATAGTGTTCAATGACTTACACATATTGAAGATAATAATCCCCATCCTCAGTGAAGCGCTTGCTCTGCTCTTCACCATATATGAACTGACCGTTGGGTGTTCTTTCCAAGTTCTCTGGTTGTCGTACACTGGATGCAACTTTTATCATACAACCTGCAACCAAGGGGTCATATCTGACTTACCCAGAGATTATCCAAGTAGGTGAACGTATGTAGCTATCAAGATGTTTGACAATTGGCGTTACTAGAAGATGACTTAGACACTTTGGTATGTTCTTGTGAACTTCTTACCGGCCGCAACAAGTTGGACCGCAGAACTTCCATTGCCAATCACAGCAATACTCTTGTCTGTGAGATCGATACTGTCGTCCCAATTTGCTGTGTGCAAGAGAATACCTTGATAGTCCTTCAATCCAATTATATTGGGAAACTTCCAATTACTGGGAGTGTCAATATACGGAGTAGTTGGTAAAAGTTAAACATACTTGAGGACACCCATAGCATTAATCAGGATGTTGCATTCATCATTAAACTTGGGACCCTTGTCTGGAGTCACTTTGAGCTTCCATTTTACAGCATCCTGGCGAGCGAAATTAGAACAGTGAGAACTCGTAGATATAATTGGATGGTGACCTCATCCCAAGCACCTGTGACCTTGGTCCGGAAGTGGATGTACTTTATTGTGTTGTATTTAATCGCAACATTTTGGAGATATTGACGGATTTCGGGGGCTGGAGAGGAACTAGTGTTGTGGTTATTGGAGTCAAAGGGAGATATAAATGCATACAATGCGGACCAGTATGGGTTCAGCTTGAAAGAGTACCTTTGGGGAGCATTTGCAAGATTTTCTCATTCCCAAGACAAAACGTACTGGTAGAGATGGGAAGGAACATCACATCTAGCTCCAGGATAACGGTTCTATGCTCACTATTAGATCATGAAGCACATCAGGCATTAACAAGATACCTCATACCAAGTTCCGCCAACCTGTGAAGTAAATGAGTGAGTGTACCAACACTTATATAGCATCAGACCTTTGGATTCTTCTCATAGACAACCAATTCAACATTCTTGGTCATCATAGGCAAGCAAATGGCGAGAAGAATACCAGACATGCCAGCGCCGATACAGACAACCCTTATCTTTCTCTTCATATAGAGTTGCTAACGGAGCTTAGCCTGAGCTAGAGACAAAAAGATCAACCTCCAACCTTCTCGTGAACAACATATTCTGAGTCCTCAGCGATGTACCTGATGGATCGGAATTGAGCTTCGACTGACCGCTTTACAGACGTGTTGCTCTGCTTGATGACGAGCCTAGGCCGATCTGCCCATGTGAGTATAGATCGGGCTTCGCCGAAGGGCACCTGAGGCAAATGCCAAACTCTTTACTTAGAAGTCAGTACCCGAGTTCTAAATGTCATACTATTGCAGAGAATACCAAGTTGAAGAAGATATTGATTTGTAAGTTGTCTTAAAGAGTCGGATGAATGATCAACTCCGACGCATCACAGACATTGAGTCTCTGACAGCATGTCATCTGCTGATTAACCTCTCCCAATTCGAAAAAGTGTCAAACTTAGTGTACAATATCCAGGATCAAGCTACATATAGCCATAATAGCTTTGTCGCGAATGAGGGGAACTGCAAAGTCGATGATTATGACATGGATCGCACTGTTCTGTCATGATGTTTGAGATGCTGGATGAGCTCGAGACGATGGTAAAAGCTGAAATGTGTACATTACAAGTGAAGCCCTCTGGTCCCTCCCAGCCTCATCCAGACCAGACCACCCCCAAGATAAGATGATTGGAGGTATACGACCCAACAGCGATCCACATTCAGGATTACAGTGAGGAGCCAGCGAGTGGGAGGTTAGAAGTTAGAAGGAGCAGGGAAGAGGACCTGATCAATGGGTTACATCTCAGGCACCTAAGCAGCATCAATCCGGACTTACAACACCACAATCAATCCATAACCTCATCAACGGGAGATAGCCCAGACATAACACACCGCCACCTTGATAGCGATGTTTGGTTCCGTGCCAAATCCGATAGAGATAAACTTCAATTACAAACACCAAGCTACCAGTTCTCGCTAGGTTCCTTTTCTACAAACTCAGTGTCAGTTGATATGAATACTATTGGTGTTTTTGTTTACATCTGAAAGTGTCACAAGTGGCGTATCCTTACATTCCGGAATGTCATTAATTTAGAAACACATCAGTGATGTGCATTTGAGGGTTTACGTTGCTATCAACTTTTGCAGTCCCTGGTTGGTCCCTGGTGATTCACCATCTCAAGGATTAACAAGTAGCAGACTTGTGAAGAAATTTGCCCTTGCAAGAATTGATTTGCATATTATGTGGTTTGGATTGAGAACAGATGTTCATGAGGGAGTAGGGTGAACCTACAGCTATGGCTGGAGTTTGATGCTTGGTTGAAAGAGACAGCTCAACCAAACAACTGCAAATACTCACCTTGCCTTTACTTGGGCGGCACGACTTCAGTGCTCCCCGACATTTCCTATTCGCCTCCTGCAATACGTCAGCTCAAAAGTGTTGTTTTGCATTTGTCTTGCTCAAATTGGAGCAGAAGTATCTCAATTAGTGTGGTACCACATGGTCGACAGCAAGATCTCGTGTTCAACTTCTGCCTGCCCAGCTAGGAATCATCGTTTGCACTTTGTTAGCTCTGAAACAGGTGGGAACATCACTCACTTGCATCCTATCTCTCCAATTCGAACCCTTAGCTCGACGTTGGTGTTCTACCTGTGACAGCTGGGGCTTGCCTTTCCATTTCATTTCCCTGTAATTTTACTCTATGCACTTGTGAACATGTAAGTTGTTGCTCAGTGACTCTTAAAGCTGATGAGCCTCCTTCACGGTGATATTCACGTCCAAATGAACACACTCACAGTATGTATTCCCCATCCTTTTTCACTCGCTGATCTTGTTGCAGATCCCACTCTTGCCTCTAATGGAATAGTGAACACTCACATATCGCTATTTATGTACCCTCCGGCGCTGGCATTTATGGTAAGCTTCCGTCTTTATCGTCTACCAATGATACTAGCTACTTGTGCAGGTTTATTGTTGGGCGTGTAGGAGAACCAAAATCTGTCTGTGACACGGAACCCTTGCCTCTTGTGGTACCAGAATGCAGCTCCGCAAAGTGTCAAGCTTTCGGATAGGCAGGCAAAGCTGACACACACATACCTCAATCCTCTAATGTCAATTTGGGTCCCTATCAGGCATTGTGTTTTCACCGCTAACCCAGCAGCTGATCGGCAGCTCGAGCAGCTATGGGCAGCTATACCTTAGCGTCCTTACATAAACCCTACCACTATACCCTAGTGTCCTTACATAAGGCCTACCGCTATACCCTAGCTGCCAGGCAGCTATCCCCAAGGATTTTGATACCCAACCAAATAAGTTAGGGAATTCCCATGATCTGATCATTGTGATGCGATGGTGAGGGAGTGCCTTACACCAAAAATTCAACTCAGTATTCCTTAGGGCTTCTTTTCGAGCTTAGGCAGGCTTTTCTCAGGCCCAGATATCCATATTCACAATTATGTGACCACTGAAAACAAGGCACCTGGGTTTTTATTGAGTTATCTGCAAAATCAAAGTCAAAATCAAAGTCTGCTTCGAGTTTTATAATTATGAGTTGCATGATGTCAGTGTGACCAGGATGATTTGATTGCTCAAAGATCCTGATAAGGACCAGTACATTAGTGGTGTATAGAGTCTATAGACTATGGACCAGTTACCCTACCAAGATTACAATGGATGCTGACTGAAGCTGATGGCAGCTGGACAGCAGCTAGAGGCAGCTGTATGGAAGCTGATTGAAGTTGAGAGGGAAGCTGTATGGAAGCTGAATAGACAATGAGAGATGCTAGATGGATGCTGATGGATGCTAATTGGAAGTTGGAGGGATGCTGAGGAAGCTGCCAGCAGCTAGGGAGCAGCTAAGGGAAGTTTTCCCATGGGTTACATCGCCCAAAGTCAGTGAAAAACAATTGTCCTGCTTAGACTTGTATGCCATCACATTGAAAGAGCCTTGTGACACACATTTATGTAGATTAGATACACTGACATGCTGTAAATAGTGAGTTATAGGTGAAGCTGCCATAGCTGCCAGGTTAGCAGTAAACTAATATGGCTGGCCATTGACGATTCTCAAATGTATAGTAACACTATGGCAGGGCTTTGATGTGACCTATAGTGCACGTTTTCTGTTAGTTGGATGAAATGGTGCACAACTAGATGAAAATTATGCTGAGGGCCTGTATAGCTATCTGTAAGTGGATCTTTGCTGACCCGACTGATACTTAGTACCTTAAAATCTAGTGGGATTGGAGTACCAGGGTTTCCCAAGTCCCAACTACTTCTGTAGACTTAATTTCCTTTCCGAGTCACTTTAATGTCACTTAATCCCATCGCAGGCTTTTTTGGTCCTAATTCCCCAGTTGCTCAAGGCTTGTTGCTTCCTCCTGGAGAAGCCTAGGCCGAGTACATGATCAATGTGGATCATTCACTAAACACGAATTGTGTGCTCACTCTTCTTTCAGGCAATCATCAAATTTCAAACTCAGGACATCAAGAGTATGATGCCAACACTTGCCACCACTCATAAGTTTGCCAAGCATACTGACAAGTGGATGCCCAGAGCTGTTTGGAGCGCTGGTTGTAGGGTGAACTCTGTATCTTAGCACACAAAGATATTGCTGACTAGACAATCCAAACAGAGTTGGTATAACTGATGCTCATAGTCTAACATTTGTTGCGGGGGTGTTGGCGCATGACCCCCCCACTTACATAATCATCAAAATCAGTATTTGATTCGTATAGCCATTCTGTGATGCTCAGACCCTATCAAACACTCATCAGGCTTATATGGACTCAACATAGCATTACTACTATGTATACGGTGGTCTGAATTAATTGAAAACTTGAATGACACAAGCGAGGCTTGTCACTCACCTGCCATCTCAGGTTTGTGACATGCTTTGTACTGCTATTGCAAGTCATTGCACACAGTAAATGACATATCAAAGGATCTGAGAGGGCGAATAGACATTGTATCAGTAGCTCTAAGTAGTTAAATTGCTCTAAAAAGCTGAGGATTCATTACAAAGAGGTGATTACATAAGTGACTGGGTCTACAGCCAACAGGGTCACATAAATGACAGACTCAATACACATCACACTGTCCAATGTCCAATGTGATTGTGTATTTGTCTGTTTACAAGAGACTATGATGCTTGAGTTTCTGCGATTTGGCCTGGGTCGACTTGGCATTATGTTGATGTGTTGGCGCAGCCTCGTTGGGAGGATTGTGTGTTGTTCTCTTCACTCTCCATTCAAACTACTCATGAAATATGTAGATGAGTACACCTACATCGATTCCAACCCATTTTCCTACCTTGGAGACAGATTTATGCATATTGAGCATGTAGGTGGAGATCATACTTGGAACTTGGGAATCAGAATGAACAGCATGAAGGATCACCCTGCACTGAAGCATGGAAAGAGTTAGTTTGCGGTGCAAGTAGATCAATGGACAGGGAACAAGAGAGAAGTAACTCGTGAACCTCATAGACTCAATAATCAGCCTGATTAAACCTGTTTGTCTTTCTGGGTGGTGTCAGGGTTCGTCATTGTTAACAATGGCTTTGAATCTTCTGAGTGGGATAGCATCAGGGCGCAGCAGAGAGTATGTCCTTGAGACACTACATAAACAGGCTTCAGACAATTGTGACTATCCTGCAATTCACGAAGCTAAGTCCTCAAACAATTAACAAACCATTGTTAGATGCATAGCGGAAGTGTTCAACCTGTTATCTGCTTCTCTTTTAATGCTGAAGACTCCAAGACCAAATTCGTCCAGTAGCGTCTCCACAATACAACATCATCGAACGCAAAGATAGGCTCATCAGTGAGATACAACACAGAAGAACAAAAAAGTTACCATCGGTCAATACACAACAGTGATTCGAGCTCACCTTCTGCACATAGTTGGGTATGACATAACAAACTTTGCAGCTGTAATGATACTCAGTGAGTGAGGAAATATAGTAAAGACATGAGACCTACACAACAGATCCAAAGCATCCAGGGTAGCTTGATCCAAAGGCTGTGCCACCAGTCTCATGGTTCTAGGTGGGGCTCCTCATTGAGAACAGAATCATTCATCATTGACGCCACCCACATCATTCATCTAATCCCCAAAAGAACTGTGATTAATATAGTCGTTAGATAGGACACAGAACACAAAGGCAACACTAGAAGGCAACACTAGAAGGCAAATCTTGATATGTCAGGAAAGAGTGAGATCTGAAGATATCAGCAGGTGGAGAAGGATGAGGAATACGTACTGCAAGCTTGTTGATTCCAACGTGAATATAGTACAAGGGCTAACGAAGCCTTCAGAGCCAACGTAACACCCAGGGAGTATTAAAGAGCAGAGTAATCAAGGGTCTAGCGGGATGGCGACCCGTGACATCACGTGGAGGGAGGGAGGGTGAAGTGGCCGAAAATCATGTTTGTCTGCCTGGTCTAACTAAGCTTCTGGCAGCTTGGAAAGCTTGTCGGACATTGCTAGGGCTTAGATCTTTTAAAATACACCTTTAAAATGCCTCCAACCTCATAGAACTGCTTACAGAGGCAGTATAATGTAATGATGTATTAGTAATGTCACATGTTGTTACAGACTTACATGAGCACTTCAGCTCAAGTAACTCTTGAATTGTTGTATTTATATAGTTTACAGACTGATATAGTTGCTCTATCATAGTGGAAATAAGCTTGAGAGTAAAGGTGGCTTATTTGCAAGAGAAACTTCTAATTTTAGATAGTCATGTGCTGGGAATTTTCCCTTCTTGGAGGGAGGGAGGGTCTTAAAGGCTTCCGAAAATCATAAGTGTACATGATATAAGTTTCTGCCATCCTGCCAGACCCTTGAGAGTAATGTTCTGAGGGAAATGAAACAGGCAACCCCCGAATCGTCACAACCAGCACTGGCATCAAGCTGAGGATTCAAATGAGACAATCAGATCGGGCCATGACCTTCTAACCCATTTGTGGCATCAACAAATGTGAATGGAGATTACCAGCCACACAGAACACCGAACCTTGCTGTCAACTGTGTGGTACCCATAATTCAAACTTTAATGTCGAGAAAAATCGCATAGAACAATGATTTGAGGTTAGCAGAGCGAGTAGCCAGATACAAGGATGCAAGGGAACACACAAGTGCTGAAGATGGGTGAGTGTAAGTTGAGCATAAGTGTTTGTAGTTGTTTGGTTGAGCATCTCTTTCAATCTCTCATGGAGGTGCATCGTCTGTTTTCCATCCAAAGTATGTCCAAATCATATCTTTGATCAAAATTATATCTGACCCATAACTGCAGAGACTGTCAACTGACTTGGCCAATTCATTTCAACATGGTACACCCCCCACATATAATTTGTATAAAGTTCCTGAGTGTGCCTAGATCCTTTGGTTACGGCAATTCTTGGTGAACAGTTCTCGGTAGCTGGCAATCTCTCGATCAAATTTTTTCGCACTCAGTTATTGGTCGGTTTGGATTCCAGAGAGGTTTATTCTACAGGAGATGATGCTGGTGTTGCTGTTCTCTACAGTCGTGGCCAGGAATTTAAGTGAGGGTTTATTGTGATCATGCATATTTAACCCATCCGTATTCCAGTTCACAGCATCTGTCTTGGATTTTGCTGTTGTCAAAAATACCAGCTCAGAATCGGGATTGGCTGCAAAAGGTTTTATTTCTTGCCTCTTCCTCTCATTCCGCCACTGAATGAGTAGATTTTTGAACCTGCTTATGTATCATTTATCTCAGAAGCATATGGTGAAGGCCATCAACTGAATTCCTGCTATCTCAGCCTACTTGGAGTCAAGGTCAACAGTCAGAGGAAAGGCATAGGAACAAACATTTTCCGTTATATAAATTCTCTTGTAATGTTCAGTAAGCCTAACTTCTCCTATACTCAATGCCTTGTAGGCAGACGAACAGAATGAAGATCTTTGTTGGCAAACAACGACTGCAGTGAGTCATCTCAGAGAAGACTACTACGCTGAATCCTGATAATTTGCCAGCCTGACTTCTACGAACATCTTGGATTTCATCCCATCAGCACAATTGAATACCCTGTAAATGAACTCCCAACAGTCAAGCAGTGGGCATATATCAACCAAATACACTGTCTGTCTGTCTTTGGACTAAATTGATTTACTGAACTTGGTATTGTCAGAATCCAACTTCCATGGGATAAAAACTTAGAACCTTGAACCGAGCTAAGAACTTGTCAGCAGCAGCAGCGTCTGATGCTGTTCTGATTGGACATGCTCTTGTTGCAACGTTTCTGGAAGCACTCATGAAAACTTGATCGATAACCCTAATACCAATGAAACGGTGCATTTTACTCACACTGAATCTGAGATTTGATGAAAGAGGGAGGCGAACACGTTTGGACCACGTCATACTCACACGGCATTGTTGCCACATCACATTCAGGTTTAAATGTTTAAACACCAGGTCCACCCTTCCACAGATGGGTGGTGATAAAGTCGAGAAAGCTGTACCCTGATTTGGTATGTTGGGTTCTTTTCGAGCTAATAGGTCAACAAATAAGGCTAGACAGATTCCGAGCTGGACGTATTTTGATAGCTTCCCCAAGATAATGTCATGAGGTGGTGAACCAAGGCAATATTATATATTGATCCATCTGCAGCAGCTTCGACTTTCCCATTCTTCTCTGCTTCAATGAGCCTCTACCTAACCGGTTCCTATACCAAGATCCAGCTGGTAAAACAGAGTATCAAGTCCATTCTATCAGAAATTGAACCTCGGCCATCAGTCGTCCTATCTATTCACCGAATGTCGAGAGTGAGGACTCGGATGTACTAGAAGGTTGATTCACACATCTTGCTCGAATCGAATTTAAAGTTACCACATACCCGGTTATCTATTTCAAGGGAAGGAACTTGATACAAAGGGGGTGTTCAAATGGGCATGGTTGGGGAGGTGAGTGGTGATTAATACTAAATATCTTCAATGAATCTGATTGAGTGATCACGTATTTACTACATTGGATGGGAAAGAGTATAAATGGACCCTTTTGTGAATTGACTTATTTTCAGCGACTTGTGGCTTGAAGTGTCTTGGTTAAAGTACACCGTCGGCCATTATAGGAACCAGTGTATAGCGTAACAGCTAGCGAGTGTAGGCTTGTTGTCAGGTTGAACGGCTTTTCTTCTGTGACCATCCCAAAGATCAGTCTGATCTCATCCAGTGGGTACAGAGGTTGGCTTTTTTACATGTTTTTCCTCTTCAGAGCTTCCAATGCTTCGATCTCGGTTTTCAAAACAACAAGTGCATGGCATAGTAGAGGTCAACATGGGAGTTGCTTGGAGCTATTCAAAATTTCCATCTCCAGATCTCAATATATATGTACTTTGTAGTATTATGGGTCAGTGGGTAATGCACATCACACAATTTTTTTTTTGCATAATATTTGGCCCATACTAAAGTGATCATCCCATTTATAGGTCTAATATCATTCAGTAATTTAGCGTTGTGTGGTCTAATGGTCAACATGTGAGTTTCAACCAAATATAATGTTTTTCTTCTAGCCTCCGATTTCGATCCATAAACAAATGTATGGCTTAGTGATCAATGCCTTTTCCTGTATGCAAGCTTGCTGTGTCTACTTTATCCTTGTACTCAAACGAAAGAGAAATCTGACTTGACACTCATTAGTGTCGGTGCAAGCCTTGTTTTGTCCTGTTGAACTATTCCAACGCCCACTTTCAGTATGTTGCAGCATTATGGGTCAGTGGGCAACACGCATCACCCGATTGATTGTTTTTTTTTGCAGAACTTGCCTGCATCTATTTGGCCCATATGGAAGTGATTGTCCTGTTGATGAGTCTGATCTCATGCTTCCATTTAAACTGTGTATGGTGTAGTGGTCAGTGAAAGCCTTATGGGTGTTATACCTTTTTTCGCCTAGCCTCCGATGGTTTGATCCCTGCTGTTAAACAAATAATGTAAGGCTTAGCAATCAACACCTGTTTGGTATAACAACCGAACGTGAGTATAATATGGCGGTCAATGCACTCATACCGATTCACTTTTTGTGCCTGCAAGACTTGTTTTGTCACACACTTTCAAGCAACGAGTATATGGGTTACAAGGTTGATATCCATCTATGTCCAATAACATGAAGGCTACACTATAGTGGTCAGTATGCTGATAAGACCGCTAGGTGGCAAAGGCTGGAAATCTTTCGAAACACCTCCTAAGGCTAATTCCAGGCATCTCCTAAAACAAGAGAAAGACTCTCTAAAAGATACGCCTACAGGTTAGAGGGTACCCTGTGTCATAAGAGGCATGTGGCGTCACTTAGGGAATATCACCCCTACGGACAGTCAAACTAGAGTTAAGACGAATTGGCTTGGGCCTAGAGCTCGGTCAATTGTATCTAATTCACTTGCCATTACCTTGACCACAATCTACATCACATTGAAAGTCTTAAAAACAAAGACCTAGCCAGTCACCAGCATTGAAACCCTATCACCTGGACTGAGATCAATGATGTCTTAGGACAACAGCTTCACTTAGGAAAATGACTGATCAGGTACAGTGCCGTTAGTGCAACGTCACTGCTATATGGGAGTAGCAAGAGAGTTATACAACCTTTGAAGGGACAGTTAGTATCCCTTAGGAAGACTATCAGGACCGTCTAATGTTCCAAAGGAAACACACAATAAGACTGCCTACTAACCAAGTTGTCTTAGGTACATACATACAACTTCAGCAGCACTCTTCCATCACTTAAAAGAGGATGGATGTGTCATGCTGGTATTACTTGACTAATTTGACAAACTCCTATGGCGCGGCACTCCTACAGCAGTAAAAGGATGAGGAATCAGTAGGGCACATACATGTACAAGTCAGGTGTTTAGAAGGTTCTGGAAGGATTTAGGGAGTATAAAGCTGGGAGGAAATAAGAGAATACAGACGAAGACAGAACAGTGTGTATTTCGCAGGTACTAATACTACCTTGCACTTTGAACCACAGACTACATAGCTCTAATTGTATGAGAAAGTGCTGCATCTAAGACTAACTAGTACCACCTAAGGGCTGGATCATTCAGCATTGCAGAGTGTCCTCGCTTTATAGCCTTAGGACATCATCAACCAGTAGCTTAGGTGTAGCTTAGTACCACCTAAGGGCCAGAACAGCTCTGTTAGTTGCTGTAGTAAACTTGCGCATGAGTCACCGACTTAGTACCTCTTCCTCTCTTGTATCCTCAGGCTGCTTTCGTCGCCATCGAACTTAGTACCACCTTAGAGCCAGAACAGTTCCTCTGCACTTGCCGCCACCTTGCCCTAAGGAGTCATTCTCCTAAGCACACCCAAGTCTGCTGTCTAATACACCGGCACCCCAAGTCTGCAGTCTTGCACTCCGGCATCTGAGCACTTCCTCGTGAAGTCTCCATGAACACCCTCCTTCATTGTTTCATACAGTGATCTTTGAGATCTTCTCATCGGAAGTCTCACCTGCAACACTTAGGTCTTACCTAATGGTCTCCTTAAAGGAACATTTAGTTCGCCTTAAGTCAATCCGAAGTCCATCATTTTCAGTAGTTATACCACTCACAAACTTGCAAGGGGATAGGAACCTTTGTGTTTCATTAGAAGAAGTGTCAGGGCAGTACTTAGAGAGTACTATTTTGAGTGTTAGGGTTGTATAGGTTGTGGTTTAGTTACCTCGCCTCCTTCGCTTAGGTAGTCAGTTCTTTGTAGCGTAGTCAGCTCGCCTCTCTCGTCTCTCCACAGTTAAGGTCTTCCTTGTCAACGCAAGTGTTGATCAACATTGATTTATCACAACATGACATCAGCTGCATCATAGCACCAGTTGTCAGCGATAAGGCTTACTGCAGTTTGTTGTTCAGGAGTTCAGGGACAAATTTGCAAAGAAGGGTAGATATATTGTTCATTTATCTACGTACTTGTCCTATCAGGATAGTCCCTGGGACTGGCATTTCATCTTGCCAGTAATAGACGTACTCGACACTTTTAGCCTTAACTCTCGGAATAAGAACATGTGCATGACATAGTGGTCAGCATGTGAGTGACCTGGCAATAAGACTATATTTTGGATCTCAAGCCACCTGTATCACTTCAATATCACACATTTCCACATCATAGAAACAAGTATGTAGCCTAGTGGCTTAGTATGCGACTGCCTTGCGCTGTTTCCATTTTTGTATCACATCTCAATCCCACTATCTCCAGAGGATATGTATTTCATATATCATAAAGATCCTACGTCAGTCATTTGAGATCTCAAGCCTCCTAGTGCTACACCTTTAGGCTTTCCCCATCATAGGAATGAGTGTGTAGCCTAGCGGCTGGTATGCGAGTATGCGTGGCGGTCTCTTGGATTTTTGTATTGCACTTTTTGATCCCACTGTGGACAGTCCTCCTTCTGGAGAGTTTTTTGTATCATAAAGTTTCTAATCTCCCAACGAGTACTCCACCTCCACCTTCACCTTCAGCTCTCAAAAAAAAACGAGTGTATAGCTTAGTGGTTAGTATGCAGGTTGGCATGAAGTCTGGAAAACTTTTCAATATAAGCCTCCTGTGTCGCTTTGATACTTAGACCAAAGTGATCATCCCGTTGATCAGTCTTATGCCTTTGATGCTTAGTGTGAGAGATTTTTTGGACCGAGACCTTGGAATGCAATCCAATAAGTATGAGAGTCAAAGAGCTGCTGGCGATGGATATCATGTCAGAATTCATTGCCACTCACAGAAGAAAATAGACTCTAAACACGAACTGTTTCACTATTCCTATACTCATTCCAGGATATCCAGGATCACACTGAGATGAGATGGAACAATTTCCGGAACAGACAAACACAATGCACCAGGAGATTGATTCCTGTGATTTGCAAGTGATTCAATGATTGATCCTGAATCCAAATTAACTCTATTATGGCCTCCGTTACTAGATACTCAATGCTCATGAGCAATATTATAAATTAAAATGCTGTTATCAAGTAAAGATATCTACACCACCCTCTTTTGAAACATCACCTTCGATGTCTCATCTGGCAAAAGCCCAGGCCCGAGCCAGCTAGGCTCAGGTGGCGCCCGTCTATCATCCTGGAACTTGATATCATACGTCACCAGAACATGCGCTATAAGTGCTTTCAGCTCATTAACAGCGAAGAACCACCCAGGACACATATGTCTCCCATTTCCAAAGAGTAGAAATTCCGGTGAGGGTGTTACCATATGATGTTTGGAGGAGCTCCCGTCAGAGGATTGTTTCAGTTCAAAAAAGCGGAAGCCATTGAAGGTGGTGTTATCCAGGTAGATAGTCTAGTGATGTTCAATAATAATCTTGATTGAGTTAGGCGAAAGACAGACCTCATCATGATGAATGGCATCACTAGCAATAGAGAGAAATGTTCCATTGGGTACATGTGTCCCATTTGAGAATGTAAAACTTTTAATGACTTTACGAGTCACAGAGACTTGGAAAAACAGATAAGCATACCAGGTCAAAGTTTCAAAGTTTGAGACTCACAACAACAAAGCATATTCATCCTATCCAACTTGATCATTTTCCCCATCCCTGCCTTTGTCCATCCGAGTTCCTGAACAGCAGCCTTGATCTCTTCATGAAGAGGTTGGATGTACTTGGTATATGCTGCGAGATTTAACAGCACAGCCATAAATGTCTACACAATCACATCAGCATAGAGGAATATGTGCATGACCAAACCAAAGCTCACCATCGAAGTCATATGGATCACACCAAAATTCAGAAACAGAACTCTGAGTGTCATATCATGCACTGTTTTATACTCTTCAGGTGCATGATCCAGAAGCCACGAAGAGATATCATTCTTCCCAGATCAGTCCACTTCTGAAAAAGGCAGGTAAGAGTCACTTACTGGCCTCTCGTCCCACTCCTTCCCAAACATTTTGTCATTCTCCAGTCTCTCTTTGATGATTGGCTCGAGAATTTTCTGAGTCTTTTGAATCTTTCGAGGACATTCTCTTAACAGGGTTGCAATCCATCTGAGTGTATGATGTTAGTGAGTTGCTCGCTACCAGAAATGAGGAACTTACAGCTGCATGGAAGGCAGAAACAGATCGAGTATAGTCGAAGCTCTGAGTATATCTGTTGTAAATTCTATGTTTATATTCAGAAATGTTGTGTCTCTGCCTGTCATCATATTAGTTCAAATTTAAGTCAAAGGGGAATAACGCACACAAAGGCAATCCCACAAAAAGCCTATTACTTGTCCTTGCAACCACTCTTCTGATCATCGGTGAGACTGTCACACTTGTCCATTCTACCCTTGGTGAACATCTTCACTAAAAACGGTTTAGTCCATGCACCGAAGGAGGATGAAAGCTCATCCCCAAAGGCCTCCTGAATCTCCTCATGAATCTCTGCAAATTTGGTACTGACATTCCTCGTCAGAGGTCCCCTCGTGACTTCATTGTAAACTCAGTCCTATTATGTGTTTGATGCTCACGCCCTAAGTCGGTTTTGTCAGCTGGATTTGAGAAGAGAAAAGGCAACGAACCTCATCAACAGCCCTATCCACACTCAAAACGCCATCACTAGCCTTGATCATATCCCTCAGCATCTCCGGTTTGGAGATGACAACATGCCAGCCTGTCATTTCAGGAAATTCCCATATTCCCCCAGTGTTTCGATGCTACCACCATCAGTATCAATGGAGGATTCGGACAGAGAGGGGAACGTACCTGAGTGAATGCATCCTGAAGAATCCTCCTCCAATTCAAAAGAACCTTGACAACTTGATAATAATAAGCACCTGGCCAAGGAGATCCCAAAAGTCTGGTAGCCGGGATTCTTTTTGATCTGTACAATGTAACCACCAAGTCAATCAATGTTGAAACGATGTAGATGAATCCAGTAAGAAGGAGTATGTAGAGAGACTATGCCATGAAGTGGGAGGAAAGGGTTGGTATGTTTTTGAAAACTGGGTAAGGGATGAGTTTATATGCTTTGGGGAGTCTCCAAGTCGGGTGGAAGGTATGTGCTTTGCTGATTAGGATCCAGACAGACCTGATGAGTCAATGATGCATGCAGTACATATTCTATATCCACTGAGTCAGAGTAGTCCATGTTCTGAGAGGCTGAGGTATCGTTGGACCAAACTCATGTGGGTTGCGATTCGTACCGATAAAGACCACTGGCCGAACAGAAGCTGATTAAAACAGGTATCGAGTCCTGTCACGGCTTACAGGCCAACAGTGTAAAAAACCCAGGCCTCCGAGTCAGGCAGATGGTAAGTACATGCTTGCTGATTAGGCCTTTAGGACCCACATGGATCCCAATGAGTCAATGATGCAGTGCATTAGGTCAGTCAGTGGTTCCAGCTTGGAGTCCCAAGTTAAAGAGACTTAGTTAGACTTGGAACAAATATGGTTGCACCTCTGTCGGTTTCAAATAACAGGACTCAACACGAAGACTCAAAGAATTTGATGGCATAAGACAGAATTGCATTGTTCGGTTCGAGGGGTAGAGAACCCAAGCCCTCCAAATTATCATTCCATTGCTGATTGGCATCCGGCAGATTGAAATTGAGTGAAGCAGTTTTTGCAGCTACGGGCTTGAAACCTCTTACACTTAAAAGGGACCCTATCCCCAATACATATGATGCAATGGGCTGTAACAGGGAGGAATATGGTACCACCTCGAATTAAGTGACAAATTAAGCCTTTGTGATTGCAACTTCTGAAGTATTTAGCAAGAACTGGATACTAATAATCGTGAGTCGAAGTTCTGGACACGGACTGAGCGCCACATCATTAATCATTAATCATTGATCGTTGATGATCTTTGCATGAGATTGTGAGAACACACTGTGGGACTCAGTTTAGATTGCCCTCAGATTGAATCTCATACGGTTTTTTAGCCCTGATGCAGGTGAGAATCAAGTGGTTCAACACCTACAGATTGATGCAAGCTGCCGCTGATACGCCGGTTTTGCGGCTAAGCTTATAAACTGGCAATGTTACCACCATAAGTTTGACTAGAGAGTCGAGATGTGTCTATTAACTCGTCTATAGTCTGGCGTTACTTCTAGACTTGGTGACTGAGTACGCGTCTAAACTTGGAAACTCGTTTGCGGTCGTCTTTGCTCAAGACTAGACTGTATACTGAGTTCGGTTATACTTAAACATGGCTAGTATAGTGAATTAGTGTCATTAATGATCCTAGACGAGTTGAACTCTCAGGAATTCATGTCTAGTACTAAGAACTGTACTACGGCTATGATTTGCGATGATCACGTGATCGAGTCTAGGGGAAGGAAGGAAAGAAAGTCGAAAGGCGTCCTCTAGACTACCGGAAACACCTGATCCAGCATCGCATTCGTCAGCGTTGGTGTACCGCATGGTCCACTGAGTCATCTAGAGTTGGGAGAATGCTTAGAAAACAGGACTAGGAAAGTCACGGTATCGGATAGGTCGATCGCAAGGCACCTGAGGCTTAGTAAAAGCGTTTCAAAACAGTGTCTGGAATGCAGATCCATGTGGTCGCAGTACTAGAACCGCTCTGCCCGGGTACAGCCAT
>QLOY01003775.1:0-14098 GCA_003313965.1 Megacollybia marginata
TTTCTCAAAAAACTCATAGGACATATTTTTTGCCACCACTGTAGATTGGTTATTAACATGACCTAGCCTGCGGTGCCAAGTGTCAAGGGAAGGGATACAAGCAGATTGGGATAGGAACACATGGTCTTCAGAGTGGTCGGGACAAAGCTGGGGGTGAACTATAGAGAGATGGTTCAACTTGTAAACATTGCAGCTGGGTATAATTTCGCCTGTGGCAACAAGCACATTATTTGCTCACTTGTTTTGAATTTCAGAGCGAGGATAATCAAAAGACGTGATGAACCCAGCTTTCGCAAGCAGGGCCACAGAGACAAGGCGGACGGTACTCATTGGAATGAACAGTGCAGGCTCAAGAAGCATGAAAGAACCTTTAGCAACCTTGATCTTCACTGCACTGATTCCTGTGGCATCTACAGTACTCCCCCCCAAGCCCCGCACACAGTGAGGTGTAGTGAGAGGCTTAAGTGTGATAAAATCCACACACTCACATGATATGTGGATAGACGCGCACGAATTGGAGAGGTAGGGAGAATCAGATTCAACCAGAGAATACCTCATCCCAGAGGGCTTCAGCAACATGATGGTCGCTTCAAAGGCCAAATCAGTTCTTTGTGCCAATCGCCAATCAA
Organism: Megacollybia marginata; assembly: GCA_003313965.1. NCBI lineage: Eukaryota > Fungi > Basidiomycota > Agaricomycetes > Agaricales > Porotheleaceae > Megacollybia > Megacollybia marginata. Next base: position 630 of record QLOY01003775.1, read on the forward strand.
CTGTCGCATATGGTGAAGGATCATCCAGCAAAAGAGAAGCTTCGTATTCACTTATATCAGCCACAGTCATAGAGATTTGAACGCATGCATCGATGATGGAGGAAATGGGTGAGGTGGACAGAGAGGTAAGAGCAGAAAAATGAGCCTCTGCCGATACAGTGTCCCTGGTCAATGACGTGGAAGATTTCAACTTGGAGTCCTCCTTGTGCTTTGCCCGAGCCTCAGCTACCATCTTCCCTGCCATTCCTCCCCCTTCCTTTACACAATAAGGCAGTGTATGTCCCTCATGACCACACTTTGGATTCTCGCATTTCAGCCGTGGTCTAGACGATGACTGCACCACATGAGCTTCAACCGAAGTAGCTGCCGGTTCTTTCGGGTCGGTTTGCTCCCTGGAGATTCGGTTAATGATCGATGCGGACATAAAAGGGGAAAGTTTGGTTGCTCCCGCCAAAGAGTTGTCGATGTCACAATAAAGGACAGGATAGTTCTTCCTAAGTGTGCGAACCAAAAGCAATGACAGGAAAACTTCGGGGGAAGGAGCACCCATGGCCCAAATTGCATCATTTGCAGTGTGTATTTGCTGGACAGTTTGATCAAGGGGTGTATTGCGTTGGAAATCAATGGACAGCGCATCAGCTATCATGGCAATCTGTAGACTGGGACCACGCTGCTCATGGCGAGTCTTAAGAGTGACATACATCGCAGAGGCCATAAGAGTAGTGTCCCGCACAAAGTCTTGCTCAATAGAGGACATTTTTGACCACATGAACGAGCACACAGCACAATCATTCATGGTCCAATTGCGGTAGTAAGTGACTGGTTCAACAGAGGAATCAGGAGATGTATATGATCGATCCAAATGAAGACAGAGGAAACCATACATGCCGAGCGAGGTATGGAGGCTGCAATCCCATTCAATCCAGGTCCTTACAGAATAATCAAGTATGGGCATATTAGGGATCCAAGCAGAAGACGAAATGGATTGATGGATAACAGACAGGTGCGTTTTGTCGAGGTGAACAGTGTCATTGATCAAATTCTTCGAACGATGCTGGCAGATAAATGTAGCAAAGTTGGCACATGTCTGAGGGGACATCTCCTCATCCTTCAAGCTACCAATTTCACCCATAAGAGATTTCGCAGTCTGGGGGGTTTCCGTATCACTGCCCGATGGCTCGTCTTTGGCGGTGGTTCTCTGAAGCATCTGCAGATCAGGTCAAATGTCAGGATGTTGAGGAAACAAAAAAAATGCCGCTGGTGGGATACGCAGCGGGAAAAACTAGTGAGTTGCAAAAGAACAACGGCGAGGTAATTGTGTTGAGGCACCACTTCAAATTTTGCCCATAACCTGTAGAAAATGGAGCCCTATGGATGACACCTATTAGCTCAGTCTGTGGTATAACGACTGTTTATTTCACCTATGGATGACACCTATTAGCTATGTATATATTAGTTCGTTGTCGTCTCTTAATATGGATTGCCTACCTCAGTCTGTGGTATAACAACTGAGGAAAGCAATCTGCACCAAACACTGTTTATATACAGTCACATGATAGTGACATCGTAGTCACCAGTTCAACAATATGATCTAATAGGTAAAGCAGAAAACAATAATTATATTTCTAACAATTTTGCTGAGCCAAAGAAAGAATAACATAGACAGACAGTGTTGAAACTGGTGTGCACTTTCAACAACTTGTAGTCCAGTCTTGCGGGGACTACCAGTCAGTATTCTCCACCCCAACAACCAGCCCACCATTCCCATAAGCTGCACAAGAACCTTAAGAACAAACATAAGTTAGTCTCCTCTACTTGAATAACAAGAGGACCCTTACCTCCAACCTGACTGTTGACATTACAGTAAGTAAAAACCCACTGGACAGCAAGTGCAACATCATAACTGACATAAAATGTGAGTCACTAAAAAATCAGGCAGATCTTGCATTATTAACCCACCAGGCAGATGATGCAGACCCAGTCCCAGAGATGTTGGATCTGGTAATTTGTGCATTGCCTGCATAGCAGAACTGGACATTGTCTCTGTTCACACCACAAGCATTATTCCTGATGCTGATGAGGTACTAGTAATTGAAGCTAGTTGTTGACGTCTCCTGTGGTGTAGGTCTGACAGACAGAATTATACTGAGAGGAGTGCTCAAGCAATGATTGTCATGCCTCTTCCTGGAATTCAATGGCATGGGTAAAGATGGAGTAGCATACTGATGGGTTTCGGCTTTGTACAGTGGTGGTGAAAAATATGTGCAATCATGATTTTTTTTGCAAAGATTGCACATTTTCTCCATAATGACAGTGTGGAACAACTTGTAGACAGAATATAGGGGTCAGATAGACTAAGATCCAGATAAGTGATATCTACTATATATGGAAATTCTGGAGCTACAGCCTGATATTTTGGGTGACCCTGTTGGCAGAGGCTGAATGTCTTGATGGATAATAATTTTGAGCACTCAAGCTGCTTACCATCAGTGCTTGAAAATCTAAAGGGAGTCACATTTTGAATCATATAATTCTATCAAGTTTTGGGCAAGTAATGCTGGAGATAAAATGCCAAAAATTTGGCCAAAAATAGCAAAACTGACTGATCATTGTGAGTGCAAAACTTAATAAAGTTATATGATTCAAAGTGTGACCCCCCTTATATTTTCAGGCAGAATCTGATGGTAAGCAGCTAGAGTGCTCAAAATTATGATATTCAGCTTCTGCCAACAGGGTCACCCATAATATCAGCCTGTAGCTCCAGAATATAGTAAGTATCACTTATCTGGATCTTAGCCTATCTGACCCTTATATTCTGTCTACAAGTTGTTTGAAGGTATACTGCACTGTCATTATAGAGAAAATGTGCAATCTTTGCAAAAAATCATGATTGTTCATATTTTTGCCACCACTGTAGTGTACAGTTGCTCAGAGGTCAGGCCTAGTTCTGTGAGGCTGGGCAAACCAGGACCAGGGATCACTTCTGGGTACTTGCTAGTAGCCTGGTCACTGGTAGGAATGCTGAGGACAAGCTGAGGAAGTAACAAGATGGACAAGGCAGATGCAAAGAATTTGACCATGGCTAAGAGACAAGTACAACTAGTACTTGCTGGTCTCCAGGGATCAACAGGATTGCTTTTATACTATCCAATTCAGAGAGAGCCAGTCAAAAATGGACAAATATCCTGGTATGAGAGAGGTGAATTTTCACTGTGAAATGACTTGTGATGACCCACTTTCAAGTTGGGCACACCCAGGTGCTGTTTTCCCTCATTTTCTGATACTCACAATGGATGGATACTTTGCAGCCCTGGACCAGAAAAGTAGCAAGGAGTGAGGAGCACAGAGCAGGCAAATTGCCCAGACCAACTGCATGTTGCCAAAGACTAAGGCCAGGTGCTGCTGGGTGGATGTTCTTGAAGATGATGGCATCTCAAAGTTGGCCAGTAACTTATCAGGGAACCCAGGTAGCCGCTAAAGGCCACTAAAGGCACTACTAAGCGCTTCCAAGCACTTTAAAGTGGTTCATGCTCTACTGATGCAAATCTGGTGCAAGTGGAGAGAGCACACATGTAACTGTCAGAACAAATCAATAAATGATCACGGCTCATCAATCTGACTTCTTTAGATAGTAAAGACTCAGTCTTTCCATCAGACTCATTCCAAAATCGCCTTTGATGAGTTTTGACTCTCATGATTGTCATCACCACAAAGTCAGACAAGCCAGGTTTCCAGGTTTACAAGTCCTTATGCTCAGGTTCATCTTTACACTACTAAGATCGGTTCCTGAAGTATGATGAGATGCAACAGTGTTCGTCTCTGTACATTTTGCAAAGCCTTGCCAACTGAGAATGATGCCAATGTTCAGATGGCATACACATCACAACAACACCTTGATGGATATGTGGCAGTGGTAGAACATGTGGTCAAGAGAAAAGCTGCAATTGACAAGAAACTTCTAACCAGGAAAAAGAAGCAAAGTGTGTTTTAAAAAGGACACCTTGCTCAAATCTACAGAATTACACATTGCATTCAGAGCAGAGAGGAAGATGATACCAAAGTGATCAATACCCTACAGAAAAACTCTCCGATTTGTACCAACTGGAGAACCTGGAAGGAGAACCTGTAGAAGGGCCTGGTTAGCTCTTGTCATCTGGATACCATGAACAAGAACCAAACTAGCCAGAGAGCAGAAGGAATATGAAAAGAGGATAAGGAAAGAGGAGGAAGAGGAACAACAGAAGAGGGAAAAGGAAGGCTGCTCTACCACTGGTTCAGGAGTTCATGGTAATGGCCTCTTATTTAGCAACTGTGGATGGATAAAGGATACTAAAGGCATAGCACCTGGCTGTGGTATTGGGGCAAATACTGGTTGCTGCCTTCCTGGGGTAGTGCCAGTATCCAAATTGTTGTCTTGGATGGTGGGTTTGACATGCAGAAGATTAGTGCTGAAGTCATACATCTTGTCTAATGCTACTAGGTAATTCTCCACCTCTGCACAGTAACATATTGCCAATATTTCCCAGTCATTTTCTGTATACCAGGAGTCCTTGATGGATTCTCCTCCTTCTATTCCCCAGGTCAGTAACTGTGGCATTATACTTCTGAAGACCAAAAGCCCATCCCTGGCTATAAGACCTAGCTGAAACATGTGTGCATTTAAAGCATGGTAAAGTTGGGGTATCAGAGAAAAAAGGAATGTTTTTTGTCCCTTGGGTGCCTCAGGCAAAGGTGTCTTGAGTGGTGCTCAGTGTTGCAGGGTCAGTAATTGATCCAGTCATCAGCTAAGACTGCAAGGCTTAGCAAGAGATAAGCTAGAGGAGAGACGAGACATGTGACATCATCATCACTCTCCTTTCTCATGTCATCACTCTCCTTTCTCCTCTTGCCATCATAGTTCCATTCATCACTCCACCACTTTGGCATTCAAATTCTCATTTGCTTTTTTCTATCACTTCTTATTACCTGGACCTGTTTAAGCCACATGGTCTGGAAGAGCTCAAAATTACCGAGCTGGGGTCAGGAAATATGCCTGGCTCTGTTATTTTATGATTGTTAATTCCCAATGAGAGAGGAGGGTGACATATCAATCAATCAATTAATTAACACAGGCCTGAAACACTAATAATTCTCGAGCTGGACTATGTTCCTGCCTGCAGTCTTTCAGGGGCTGCTTATTCAATCTGCTTACTGCATTGGACCGCAGTGGGATTATTCAATCCTCCATATTGGGTCTGAACTTGATGCGTGTTTTTCTTTTCAATTTCTGTCTGCACTAATTATTCAGATCTGCTATCCTAATCTACCTAAATTTCAGTGTCCCATCATCTCACTCTGTGTGAGGTTGTCAGCCAGCTGGTGCTTCTTTGCATCTCCGTCATCTGCCAGTGAGCTTTGCTCTTGGAGCTCTGCTCTGGGTGGGGACGGCTGTCCTCCTTTGATGCTTGAAGGCCACCTGGTGTCTGAACCTCCTGGAGCATTAATCATGCTCCCAAGCTGGTTCATTGGCAACCTCTTATAATCCTATCAATATATATTTATTCATAGTGCAAGAATGACATTAAGGCAACACCTAGGCCTTTAACTGCATAATAACCTTTGGCTGAGACAAATGAGTTGGCTCTTGATAGAGCTATCTTATTGTATCCAACTCTGATACAATATGCAGCCCCACTGAGGTATGCTAAGGTATGTACAAGAGCTAAATTAAGGTTGGATAAGCTGGTGTCGCTCCTGCTGAGCATTACGAAGCAGGAGAGCAAGAATCAGAAGTGAACTAAAAGAGAACATGGAATATCACCCGCAGAGCTGTTGCCAAGCCGAGACTGGAGTAAACCATGTCAGCAAAGCATTATTCTACAGTTTGAGACCATCAGCAGAGAAATAGAGACATGTTTATATCACTGTGATGCTACAGAGTAGGGCTATCAACTGGGATGATGCTCCTAGGGCAGGAATTGACACAGCAGACATCAAGGAGATGGAGGGAGTCATATTCTCGGCTATTTACACAGCATGAGTAAGATTATGCATCAGCTGACCATTGCTGAGCAACCAGCAGACAAAAGTAGACACAGCAGAGCAGTATAAAAGGGCAGTAGTTTAAAGTAGTTCAGTAGAATAGTGAACCCATAGAGACCCAGTAGAGAATAGATTGTGCTTTAACAGACTATTGAGCTCTTAGTACCTTAAAGGGAACACGTCACCAGTGGAGACCTAGTACCTTCAGCAGAACAGTTTCTACCAATCTCCTACCTCTCTAGATGTCTCTAGGACTCAGTACCTAAAATGGAAAGTCCCTGTTCTTAGTCATTAGTACCTGAAGGGAACCTGACTCATCTATTCCACCTTGTCACACATCAGTGACCCTGCTTAGCTTAGTAGAGATCATTAGACTGGATTCTCACACCTTTATACAAGCCTTCTGCACCTCTCTGAGTCAGAGCAGACATTGCTTAGTCAAGGTTAAGTGCCCGCGGACGTAGTACTTCTTCTTAGAGCGAACCATCTTGCTAGGTTTAGTTAACAGGAGTCTTCAAAACTCGAAAGGAATACCTTAAAAGAGGTGTTTGGGTGTTGGATTTAGTGCTTGCCTTGTGTGTGTGTGTGTGTGTTAGTGGGTGTTGGTGTTTCCCAGCCCACTTTGAGCACTTCCTCTCTAGTGCAGTCAGCCCACCTCACACCATGAGGTTCCTTTTTCATCAGAAAGTCAGAAAACTACTAGTACCATATCTAAGTATTTACCCAGTATAATTATTACCAACTATACCCGTTACAACATTAGAGACATCACACCGTATCTAGGCTGACTAACCCCTGTAATTGAACTTACCTTTCTTGTAGTTGGCCATGGCTATCTCAACAACCCATCCCTGACCTTCCTCCACAATCCCTTTGTACCAGACAATGATATCTCTACAAAATTGGGGACTTTGTCTGTCAGACTGTCCTGGCTGACTTGAGATGATGACATAAAGACAACCTGCCACAAACTGGGTCTTGAGGAGATGATTGATTTTAGCCTCAAACACAGGTTGTGCATACTGTTATATGTTTCAGAGCACTGATCCAGCTAAATGATAGTACTCACATGGGATTCATACCATTGATGGAAGAATGTGGCATCGACCTGAATGATGGCACTCTTCAAGAGAGTGTTTGTGCATTCATTGTTCATTGCATTGTAGGCTGCATTCAATGTGTTGACATAGCTGAAGTTCTCAAGAAGAAAACCAGATCCAAAGCGGGGCAGCAAGTGAGTGCCACACATAACAGTATTCAGGTTAATGACCTGCACAGGGTAGCCTGAACAATCCCCAGGCAGCTTAACAACCCACATTCATCAGGACAAATATCAGTGCATGGAAACCAGGGGACCAATGCACAAGAGTATTCAGTGCATGTCTTGGGCTCAAGGAAAGAGAAAAAAGGCAGATCTGAGCTGCCATTAGGCCCTCCATTCCTTTAGAGGACTCATCCATTGATATGAATACAGTGTCATAGTGGGGTCCATCTAACCACTTAGGATTTGCTCTAATTCGCTCGCGATGCATTTCACCAGTGCGACAAAGATTGCTAGGGGCATAGAGGCAAGCAGTGGCAGAATGAAAGACCCAAATATAGCCATAAAACTCAGGACATTGGTGAATTGTTGGAGGAACATCAGAGTTTGGATGTTGCAAGGAAAATATGAAAGCACGTAGAGCATACAGAAACCTGGGTTCTTTGACATGAGCAGAAAGAGCATCAAGAGAGGAGGGGTATCTGGAGGCTAGAAAGGCCACCAGACATTGCAAAATATAGAGAATGAATGAACGCACCATGCTTGGAAGCCAGTCTGATTGATGACTGAGTAATACCCCCTGCGACTGGACCAATATCCTCCTCATCTGAATCCAGCACCTCAATTTCCTCATCTGTGCCAGCATAGGGAAGAATTTGTGGAGCATTTCCATCAAGGCAAGTGGCAACATAAGTTGATGTTGTTCTGACCAACATGCCACATTGACAAAACACATGGCACAAAGCTGCCAGCTTGTTGAGGCAATTGATGGGTTGGATGAGCTGATGAAGAATGTCAGGGGTTAGTAACTTGTGTATGTCTGCATGGGGAAAACCATGAGTGTAAGGCTAATAGCTTATCAGTAATGTCAAACAAATGCCGCTGACTGAGACGTACAACAACATCACATTGAACACCCCAATCATCCCATGCAATACCTGGGTCAAAGTGTTTAGTCAGTCATTTTGTGGGTCTGCAATGCTGCAGATGGATCATCAAGTTGATGTGGCTGAGCCCAACACATGTATAATCATGCAATGAGTGTTAATGCAGTGGTATAAGCATGGAAAAGAACTTTGGGCACCAGTTTTGTACCAGGATAGTCAGCAATATGAGGCCCTAATGAGAAGATTGCTCTGCAAAAGTGCCCATCAGGACTTCAAACAGGTACTGTCATAATGGGCTTGAGCAGTGCAAAGATCCAGGCCAGGCAACCATGATAAAGTTGTTGGGCAAAGGTTCAGTATTCTGTTGATTTGCATTCCACTGTTTTTGTGAGCACGACACATTGAGTTCAAGATATTCGCCAGTCCAAGATATACAGGATGGTATTCTTGATGTCCAGTCATCACCGAGACCATTGTCTTGTCACTGCCACTAACTGTCTCAACTAACATTGCTCCATGTGTTGTTTTGTCCTTTGCTATTTCATCCTAAATACTGTCATTAGCTAACAAGTGAGAGGAATAAACACATAACAAACCGCTTCCGACCATGCCCAATCTCCTGACATAAGATTGGACCAAACGCGGTCCCCCTCAGGATTGAATTGACAATACAGAGTATAAGCAAAATACCCATCAAAGTCTGGACAGGCTAACTGCTCCAAAAGAACATGTTGAGCATCTTGTAGACAAAGCTTGTAAGTCTCATCCATCCATTTTGGCGCATTAGCTGGCTTTGCACCATTGTATTTGAATTGAGCTGTGTGCCATGGTGCATTGCCCTGCTGAATGGTATTGATTGTGTCATACAAATCCCTTGCTGTTTTCCACAGAAGGTGGTCTCTTCCTGAGTGAAGCATTTCTGCAAGCCAGAGATCAAGTCCTTGAACCTGGGAGGACTGAAGTTGTGAAAAGTGATAGTCAGCCCATTCAAACTCAAGCCAGTCATGAAAAGGATGGAATGGGTTCCCAGGTATCACATCAAGCAGCTCAAGTGGTGGTGCTTTGATGAATGGCTCAATGGGGTCCCCATTCTTATCACAAATTGAGGCTAAAGCAAAAAAAAATTGTTAACACTAGGGAAAAATGATGGCATGCTGCATAACATACCATTTAATACTGCATGACTGAAAATTCTTTGCAATGCCTTGTTCTCATCTCCAGTTGGCATGATATGCTGAGTTAGACCACTGCTGGACCTACAAACTTTGTAGCAGTGAGGGAATTGACACGGAACGACATGAAATTGGCAGTAGGGATATAAAAATTACTAAGTCTGCTGTTTTGACAGCAATTAGCCCTGCATCAAAAACAAATAAACATGGATCTACTTTCTTCAGGTTTGCTTTAATTGCCACTCATCAATATCTTAGCCACAATGCCTAAAGCCTCGAAAACTAGATCTTCAAAAGCAATCCAAGAAAGATCTCCCACAATTGATCCTGCAGATTGTCAGCCAAAACAACGTGCTGCTGCGAAGCGCCCTGTAGAGCCTGACAGCGACCAAGACATACCTGCAAAGAAAACAAAGGCTGATCTGCCTCTTGCCACTCTATGTCAATCTGGCCATCCAAAGCAAGCTCAGGCTAATGCCACCAAAAAACCTTGCCAGGCTCCTGGTGAGATTGCTGCAGAAAAAAAGAGAAAGGCAGAGGCCACAGCAAAAAAAGCTGCAGAAAAAGAGGAACATGAAACTCACTTTGCAGAAATGCAATTGGCAGCCAAGGAAAACAAAGCCAATAACAGGTGCCTGGTTGTAAGGCACTACCCAGCAATTGGCAATATCAATTCATACACTGAAGAGATTGATAATGTACCGATGATATGACCGATTTTGGCTAAGGCTATAAATCACTCTTTCATTACTCTACATAAGTCTATGCTTTGATATACGCTTTCTAGGAATTACTTGCTATAGCTTACACTGCAGTTAAAGCTATGTGATCTAAAAAACAGGATCAATGAGTCATGGTTAGCTATCACCTGAGATACGGTTAACTAAGAAATTGGCTAGACTCTATGAGGTATTGCTAGAGGATTTAGAACAGATATCATTCGAATCTGAACTATATACAAAGGATCTAGAAAAGTTGACGATCTAGAAAGCAAACGGTAATATGCAACTTGAAAACTAGAAATGTTGACTGGCTAGCTAGATGTTCTGGAAAGTTAGAAAGCCCTACAACTCACATTGGCTTGGACTTAGAAAGTGTTTAGGAGCTGGTTTGATCTATAACTGGCACTTGGGACAATGTTGATTGGCTCAGCTCCACTGATCTAGAATTCAGTTATCATGAATCGAAAATGTTGGAGTCGCGATGACTCTAGGATTGGTCTCTTTGTAAGATGATCGAGGGCCTGCAAAGGTCTACCTAGGAGTATCAGAAAGATTCGGAAAATCAGATAGGACCCAATAAGTCGAGGGACCATCAGAAGGAGTCACCAACAGTTGAGAGCGTTCAGATAAGCCTTCCATCCTCTCCTGTGAGTCAGAATCAGCTTAGGAAGAAACCTTGGAAGTGTTTCGTCTATTCTAGTACCTGCTTGGCATTTGTATAAAAGGACTCAAAGTTCTAGTAGTTAGATAAGTGATTTGCTACCTGTTGTACTTTGGGTTCTGTAGTCAGAAATCTATTCTTATCAGTGTTTGTGCTATCCTTCATGTGATTTGAGACTTGATTTGAGGAATCGTCTTGGATTTGCATATGTCAAGCTTGGATTTGTCTTTTCGCTAGCTAGAGGCTGCAAGCCTAAGCGAAAGATAAGGTTACAGGAGAGACGAACAGTACCCGACTCACACGTGACTCCCGCCGTCTTCCTTTACTCCATCATCATTCCATTGTCGTTCCCACTCCGCCGTTCAAGAAATCCGACGGCTCGAGTCTTCCTTCAAATTTCTATCAATCCATATCCCTCCTGGCTTATTTATACTTCTGTTTCCTGGCCCGTTTATGTTACGTGGTCCAGACGAGCTCAAACTGACCGAGCTAGAGCCAGGTCATCTGCCTGGCTCTGTTTATTATGTTCATTCCCTTTTTTTCCATCTCCTATCTTGCCTATCTTGTCCCTCCTGGTATCTGTCAATAAATCTGGTGGAATAAGGATGAGGCCATGCGGCCCCAATTGCTACGTGTTTCATTTTGGTTCACATTTGTCATCATACTAAAAACTTCCCATTACGTCGCTCTGTTGGGGTTGTCAGGCCGTACAGCGCTTCTTCGCATCTCCGTCGACCGCCAGCGAGCTTTGCTTTGCTTTGCTCTTGGAGCTCCGCTCTGGGTGGGTCGTCTGTCTTCCTCGATGCTTCGCGGCTGCCTGGCATCTGAACCTCAGAGTTCAGGAGAGAATCCTCTCCTGTGCTGAGGTTCATTGGCAACCCTATATAGTAATGTGAGAATGACGCGTACCTTATCGCTAGCTAGAGGCTGCAAGCCTAAGCGAAAGATAAGGTTACAGGAGAGACGAACAGTACCCGACTCACACGTGACTCCTGCCGTCTTCCTTTACTCCATCATCATTCCATCGTTGTTCCCACTCCGCCGTTCAAGAAATCCGACGGCTCGAGTCTTCCTTCAAATTTCTATCAACCCACCCTCCTCTCCCTAATTCATGTTATCACTAATCAATATTAATCAATACTCATAGGACAGTAGCTTTTTTCCTGAATCAAGTTTTTTCCTCACAGAGGTTTTACTTGGTCAGGTTTTGACGCACCCGATCCACGTATATAGTTAGTTACTTTCATTTCTACTCCACGCTGGGCAGGTCGTCTGTCTTCCTCAATGCTTCGCGGCTGCCCGGCATCTGAACCTCAGAGTTCAGGAGAGAATCCTCTCCTGTGCTGAGGTTCATTGGCAACCCTATATAGTAATGTGAGAATGACGCGTACCTTATAGTTGACATTTTGTGTTTGACTTTGTGATAAATTCTGATTGTCCATTTGTGAATTCATGTGATATATGTTCCTGGCCTCTATCATACACCCTCAGTGTCTAAACCCACTTCTGGTCTATAGGAAATATGTTTGTCACGTTTTTTAGAAAATCAGTACAACTTGAAATAAACCTTCAATTGAGATAGAAACCTTGCAAAGCTCTCCTTCTGAGCTCACAAAAACTCGGAATATGTTACATGCCAGTCCATACTGTAGGATTTATGCATAGAATACAATACCCTCATACATAGATATGCAATGAGTTATAATAACCCTTTTGCATAGAGTTCCAATAAATTTGGCAGGCGTTGTCCACACGGCCACATTGGGCTCTGGCAGGCACAGCAGACCATGGCAGAGCACAGCAGACCTATTTTTAACTAGACAATATAAAAAATCATGGAAAAAATGTGGGAAAATGCGGAAAATAAAAATCATCAATGTATGAGATGATAGACCATGGCTATTAGGCAAGCCAGACTGTGGGAACTTTTAACTTCCTTATATGGATAGGTACAGAATTTCAATCCGATTCTGATAGAACCATTCATTTTGCTGTATGGGGCATGATACATGACCTCATTAGACAAGCCTTGACCATGGGAACTTTTGACTTCCTTATATGGATAGGTAGAGAATTTCAATACAATTCTGATAGAAACATTCATTTTGATGTATGTGGGGTATGATAGATGACCTCATTAGGCAAACCTTGAGTGTGGGAACTTTTGACTACTTTTGACTTCCTTATATGGATAGATACAGAATTTCAATACAATTCTGATAGAACCACCCATTTTTTGTATGTGGGGCATGATACATGACCATATTAAGCAAATCTTGAGCGTGGGAACTTTTGACTTCTTTATATAGATAGGTGCAGAATTTCATTGTGGTTCTGATGGTACTATCCATTTTGCTAGACATGCTCTTGTTATTGCATAATTTGCATTTTATTCATGAAAAGCCAGCGATGAAACTAAAAATAGACCCATATTTAGCATGTATACACCCTTATGAGCATGCATTCACTTTCTATAGGCTTATACTCAATAGCTATAGGCCAGTATCCAGTATCCAGCCTTCTATTCAATAGACCTATATACTTGAATTCCATTCAGTACCAGTCAATGTTGGTCAATGCTGGTCAATATTTATTGAATACTGTGAATACAGGTCAATATAGTAGACTGGTCCATAGCTGATTGAATATATATGTAAAAACTAGTTTTATATCCAGGTTGACATTATATACTTGCCAAACCATCTGAGCCTTTGATAGATTCAATATTCCAGATCTCAGGTCCAC
>QLOY01003781.1:0-19730 GCA_003313965.1 Megacollybia marginata
ATTTTATTGGATTTTATTAGATTTATTGACGATATAAACAAACAATAACCAAGAATAGACATGCTGGGGTGCTGTGTAGCTGCCTGGCATGCCATGTAACAGTGCCGAGCCTCTGCTATTTTTGGCCTATAGCATTTGCAAATGGTTCCCTGGCTTGGGCCGTAGCATTTGCAAATGGTCTACAGCATTGACTGCCTAAGGAGTCATTCTCCTAAGAGCACCTAAGTCTGCTGTTTAATTACACCGGCACCTAAGCCCGCAGTCTCGCACTCTGGCATCTGAGTACTTCTTAGTGAAGTCTCCACTCGTTCTAATGAACACCCTCCTTCATTGTCTCGTGCAGTGATCATTGAGATCTTCTAAATCAAAGTCTCACCCGCAATGCTTAGGACTCACCTGACAGTCTCCAGTAGAACGTTCAGTTCATCCGAGTCAATCCAAAGCCCATTTGATTGGAGTCTGCCCTAAACCAGCGACTTTCTAATCGTTCTCGTTTAGTTATACCACTCACATACTTACAAGGGGATAAAACATCTCTGTTACTTAGAAGAAGCGTCAGGGCATTACTTAGGAGATGTAACTACTTTGAGTGTTGGGTTGTGGGTTGTGGTTTAGTTACCTTGCCTCCTTCGCTTAGGTAGTCTCGTTTCTTCCGTAGCGTAGTCGGCTCGCCTTTTCCGTCACCGCACGGTCAGGTTCCCTTTCAGCGGTACACCAACACTGACAAATGCAATGCTGGATCAGGTGCTTCCGGTAGTCTAGAGAACGCCTTTCGACTTTCTTTCCTCCCTTCCCCTAGACTCAATCACATGATCATCACAAACCATAGCCGTAGTACAGTTCTTAGGACTAGACATGAATTCCTGAGAGTTCAACTTGTCTAGGATCATTAATGACTATACTAGCCATGTTTAAGTATAACTGAACTCAGTATACAGTCTAGTCTTGAGCAAAGACGACTGCAAACGAGTTTCCAAGTTTAGATGCATACTCAGTCACCAAGTCTAGAAGTAACGCCAGACTATAGACGAGTTAATAGACACATCTCGACTCTCTAGTCAAACTTATGGTGGTAACATTGCCAGTTTATAAGCTTAGCCGCAAAACCGGCGTATCAGCGTATGAAGTGCGGATGGCGGAATTGGAGGCGGAGAAGCAGAGGGTTGCGGAGAAGGAGAAGGAGATGGAGGAGTTGAAGTTGGCTGCGGAGAGAGAGCAGGCAGCGAAGGACGAGGAGGAGAGACTCCGGAAGGAGAAGCGGAGGCAGGAGAAGCAGGATGAGAAGGAGAGGAAGAGGTTGGAAAAGGAGAAGGAGGAGTTGGATCAGAAGCAAAAGGAGAAAGAGGATTTGGAGAAGAAGCAGAGGGAGGAGTCGGAGAAGAAGGCGGGGAAAATGGGGAAGGAGCCAGGTGGTTCCATTCAGAGTAGGAAGACCGTGCCCTCAAAGGAGATGGGGAAAACGGAGCCGGAGATGACGCAGAGTTGCTGGCAGGGTGGTTTGTTGAAGGGTGAGTGGTTTTTCCTTTTCAGACTTGGTTTAATTTGATTAATAAGATCCCTGTACCCAATGCCAGGCCTGGGGTCTGGTGGAAAGCTGTTTGCTGGGGACTGGAGCCCGGTCAAAGGTCTGCATGCCCTGTCATGCAGTTAAAGTCAAGTGTTCTTGGAACCAGGATGCGGTTCCAAGCAAACCCCGGGTTCTGATGTTGGAGGCCGGGAGCGAGAAGGTCTGGGGTAAAGGAAAGGGGAAGGAGAAGGCGGAGGAGAAACCAGAGAGTATGCGCAGAGAAGGTGAGGGAGATGAAGAGGAGTTGGAGAGAGAGGAATCAATGCATGGGCGTCTGAAGGGGAGTAGGTTGGATTGGTGGGATCCAGACACAATGTCCGCCACCAAGTATGTGAGTGACGATAAAAGGCTGGAAGAGCTTTTTATGGCGTTTGGAGCAGGAATGGCAGCAGAGCAGAAGAAGACACGGGTGGCGGTGGAGAAGATGACGGAGACGATGAAGGAGATGATGGTGTTGACGGAGAAGATGGGGCAGCAATCCACCAAGATGACAAAGTTGGTCATCAAGATGGAGTCGACTTTGTCGGGGTGGAAGAAGGAGTTGGATAGGAAGCGGAAGAGGGAGGAGTCGGAGTCCAGAGGGAGTCAGAGTCAGAAGAAGATGGAAGGATTATGAGGTGGGGCCTGGAGAAGGAAATGGAGAGAAACTGGAGGAACCAGAGGGGGGTAGATAGTCAGAGCTGGCTCTGTTGTAATAAAAAATGAATTGTGTTTTTCTTGAAGTTAGAAAGTTGGAAAGGATCGGATTGTCCAGCAGTTGGATTTGAAATGCCATAAGAGAAAACTCCAAGAGCAGAAGGGAAGAGCTATCAGATCAAAAAATGCCATAATCCGGAGTATGATGCCGTAAGTTTCTCAACTTCATGGAGGAATCCATGGTCTGGGTTTATTCAGATATCGTTCATGGAATTCATCAATGTACTCCTGAGAATGCTGTAAGTTGTCTGCCCCTACCCAGGAGAATTCCTCATTGGTTCCCTCATATCCTGCCCATCAGACATAGTAGCGGATAGGAACTCTACAATGGTGATCAGTCTTAGAGTCTAGGATTTCACTGACTTCAAATTCGAGTTCACCCTCTACTTCGACTGGAGGCGGAGGATTGGGAATCCAGTTGGGAATATTCTCAGCAGGGATGTAGGGTTTGACTTGGGATACCAGGAAGCATCAGGAAAAATTGGTTTTGCCCTAGGTCAACCTCAAGTTGACTGAGGTCAGCTCATGTCAACTTAGGTCAACCCAGGGCCAACCCAGGTCAGCCCAGGTCAGCTCAAGTTAACCCAGGTCAGCTCAGGTCAACCCAGGTCAACCCAGGTCAACCCAGGTCAACTCAGGTCAACCCAGGTCAACTCAGGTCAGCTCAGGTCAATCTAGGTCAACCCAGGTTTATTGAGAAAATTGAGGTTGTGCAAGGTCAACCTGAATCAACCTACATGGACTTATGGATCTACAGGTGTATGTTGCTTTTGTTCAATTATCTCAGGTCAACCCAGGGTCAGCCCAAGGTCAGTCCTAAGGTTAGTAAGGTCGTCTAGGTTAAGTAGGGTTAATATTTAAAAGTTAGGTTACTCTATCAAGTTGATATGACATACTACTTAAGCTGATAGCATACACAGCACTGGCAGTCTAATTTTCCCACCAACAAAATGGTAAGCAAAGACGAGACGTGCTATCAGACATAAAATGTAATTAAATATAATATATTTTTTAACCACAAAAAGTACAAGAAAATGATGCATTTTAGGCAACTATTAGAAAGGGAAAGACGAATCATTGTCTCAAATATTTTCACGGTGGACAAAGGATGTCTGTTCCCAAACCATTTTTGCGTTGGAGAAAGGTATCCTTTCTTCAAAGCATTTCCGTGCCAGGGAAAGCCGTCATTTCTTCAAAGCATTTCTGCATTGGGGAAAGATATCCTTTGTGCAAAGCATTTTTGTGTCGGGTAAAGATATCCTTTGTGCAAAGCATTTTCGTGTTGGGTAAAGATGTCATTTGTTCAAAGTATTTTCGCATCAGGAAAAGACAGGATTTTTTCAAAAGGGAAAGACATGGTTTTTTCGAAACATATTTGTGGCACACAGAGGATAAATTTCTCTGAATCATTTTTGCACCGGAAATGTATCAAGTTTTGGCGAAACATTCTCGCATCCGAAAGATATTGAGTTTTCATGAAGCATCTTCCTGTCAGAAAGCTGGTGACTTTTGGTGAAGTATTTTTAAATGCATTGGAAAGGATTTTGGTCATATATACAGATCTAGAGCTGTAAGTAACATGTACGAATGCCTGAAATGAATTGATCGGTGGACATACGTGTACAAACAAGCTGGAGGCTTACAGAGATCAGTGCCGACCCAATATAGGGACTGGTATATGCATATAATATGATGGTATACGGAGTGGCAGTGGCAAGAGTTCCGCAGGAGATTTTCAGTCAAAAACGAGCGTCTGTGAGACAATCAACCATTAGAAATATATATAGGTACAATAACCACGTACCTGAAGTAAAAAACACGAGCGCAATGTATATAGAGCCGTTATGAATTGATAGCCCAGGGCTGACCTGAGCCATTGCGTCAGCCAACATCGCCAAGATGTTACTGACATCTTGACCTGACAGCTCATCAACAAAGGGTGACAATTCGATTTTGACCGGGGCGTTTGGAGCCTTTGGTTAGATTTAGACATGGGTTCATCAGGAAAAACCCTTTTTGACCTGGCAAACCTGGCAAACTTGAGTAAACCTGAGTCAACCTAAGTCAACCTGAGCTGATCTGGGTTGACTTGGGCTAACCTAGACATGACTTAGGTTGACCTGGCTGACCTGAAAATTGAGACTTAAACCTGGGACTGACCAAGGTTGACATAGGTTGATCCAGGTCAACCTTGAGGCATCCAGGTTAAAAAGGGTTTTTCCTGATGCTTGGGTATAGTGGACGATTGGGTATGTTCTACAAAACCAAATCACACAATATTGATGGTGCTTGATTTGAAACGTGGGTGAGGTCTAGACTTCTGGACTAAACAATCTCATCGTGAACACATATAGCTATCTAGTCTCCATTAATACAGTTGTGCAAATTCAAAAGCAGAGAGATGCACCTTGGGTGAATAATGGGACAGAAAATGACCCGAAGCAGCACGGCGAGTTACACACAATCTTTGTGAGTATTCATTTGCATCACTTGAACTGAAATCAGTCTTTGCGAGTACTCATTTGTCAGAGCCTAACCTTGCATTTTTACAACCCTCCAGTGCAACTAGCTTCGTTACCGATGGCAACATGGGAAGAGGACCAGAAGAAGTTAGAGAAGAGAATGGAGAAGGTGTTGTCGGAGGCTGATTGCCCCGGCTACATATACGCATTCGAAGACGGGAACGGTAAGATTAAGGTGGGAAGGACGAACTGCTTGTGGAGGCGGATGCAGGAGTGGGATACTCACTGCCCGAATGTCAACCGCAGATGGTTGGGGTTCGTCGAGACACGTTATAGCCATAAACTGGGTAAGTTCAATTTCTTCTCCAAGATCACAACAGGGGTGAAGGACAGAGCAGAAGCCTTGGTCCACCGCCGGCTCCAAATGGTGGGCATGAAGCATTCACCAGAAGTTTGCTCCCATTGCAAGAAAACACATATAGAATGGTTCGAGGTACCTGATAGGGCCGATGTGGCTTGGGAGAAAGTCGTCATGCTGATTGTAGAGGAGCTGGCTGATTTCTTGAACAAAAAACATGGTTAATGTATAGATCACTTGCCTTGGGTAGGACTATACGTGCATAGATAGCGAAACGGGACCAGAAACTAACCCCTCCCGATCAACCCTCAAACGCGTGAATGAATTCCTACTGTCGGGTTCGTTCCAGCCTCTCTAAACACTCAACCAACAGGAACCACACTCATCCCACTCAACGAACTATTGCAACATCACCCGAAATTCAGCTATGATCCCAGGATCGTAGGTTGAAGGAAGTATCTGGTATTTTCCTGATTGGAGGGTAATCTTTGGTGTGATGACTCCCGAGACAACATCGTCGTACCCCCCAGGGGTGGTTATCTGGGTGTCTAACCCCAAAGCGAAGATGGTTACGTTTATGGAGGTGATGCTTGAGGGATTAATTGTAGTCGGACCTACAGATGTTGAATGGGAGGAACGGAGTTAAAGGCGAGAAAGTATATAGAGTTATGAATCGACAGCCCAGGGCCAACCTGAGTTGTTGTGTCAGCCAACATCGACAAGATGCTGGTGAGTGGCAAGCCACATCGCAAATTGAAACAATGTATATTCTAAGGCAGAAGTAGAAGTCAGGTAAATGTCTAGGAACTTAGGACTATGTAGCTCAAGAAGAAGAATAAGGCTAATTTATAGAGCAAGCTACCCACCCAACACTGGAGCCAATTAGCATCATGCTGTCTTCCAACAGCACTCTGGTCGCTTTGGCTAGTGATGGTCAAGGATCCATTGCCATGTCTGGTGATAGTCATCGTCAGATCAATGTGGGTGACGGAAGCATTATCAATAGTCTTGCGAATAAAACTTCCATCACTTTGTTTGGTAATAGATGTCGTCCAGTCAAATAGATCAATCTGGGTGATGGAAGCGCTATTGGTTAAGAGACAAAGGATTCGTTCCAGTGTATACTCTCGGATTGGAATACACAGCAGTGAAGATTTGCAAAGTGGGCAGTGTAACGGGGGGGATTGTGTGTTAAAGTCACGCAGCAAGCAGCATTTGCAGAAGGTATGCCTGCAGCCTAAACTGATGTGGTTTAATTATTGTATGTTTAATAGTATGAAAATAAACTTACACTGTAGGAATGGATATAGGTTCGCAACACAAAATGCAAATCAGTATATCGAAAAGATTCTTGAAACTAGTATCAGTGCCATGTTTAACCAAGTAATGTGAAAACATACATCCAGTTTGTAAGTGTTCTCCATTTTTGTATAATGAGAGGAGACCTAAGATGGGGGTCCTTGTACGTGGAGAAGAACATCTTAAATACAAAGAGCAAACTTCCTTTTTAGGCCTTAGCAAGGCCAAAGTCTCTTTGATTATGAAGCATTCAAAGTGACGGAGCTTTGTGAGGTAAGACCCTTTGTTAGCGAAATGGTCCACCTGTAAAGGACATAAACACCATTAGCCACCAAAGGGAAGGCCTTACATATACATTTTTGTTTTCTAGGATCATGGGGAGCATTATCGCTGGTACTTGGTTGAGAATTTTGACGATTTGATCCAGGAGACCATCTGGAAGAACTTGTGAAAACCAGGACTAACATGGGTCAGATCTACATACGGTTCAAATCGTCTCCATCCCGATTCAATGTCTGTTAGGAATCGACAGCTTGGGGCCAACCTGAGCTGTCCTGAGTGCCGGTCAACCAACATCGCCAAGAGGTTGGTTGGTGACATATTCAGTCACGTGTACAACTGAAGGAACTGGCCGCTCAAGCAGACTAACATATCCGTTAATACAATCCTGTATAGTAGATAGACGTACCAGAATATTGATGGTGTTTGATTCGAAACACGGGTGTGAGGTCAGACTAAATGATCTCATCGCGAACACATATAGCTATCTACCATTAATACAGTTGTGTAAATTCAATAGCAGAGAGATGTACCTTGGGTGAATAATGGGATGGAAAATGACCCGAAGCAGCACAGCGAGCTACATAGAGAGCCCAGGACCGACCTGAGCTTTCGTGAATCATCTAACATCGCCAAGAGGTTAGATGCATCCTAGGGACTCGTACGCATAACATGAGTGGAGATGGTATATGGAGTGACAGTGGCAAGAGTTCCATGGGAGATTTCCAGTCGAAAACAAGTGCCTGGGACAATCAACATCAGGTATATAGGTACAATAACCACGTACCTGAAGTAAAAAAACACGAGCGCAATGAATAGAGCTGTTGTGGATTGATAGCCCAGGGCCAACCTGAGCCGTTATGTCAGCCAACATCGCCAAGATGTTAGTGAGTGGCAAGCTGCATCAGTCACGTGTCATAAATCAACATCAACTTGCATTAATATTGTTGCAAGTCATATATATACGGTATATACACTGGTCTCGTCACAAATTGAAGACGGAGTGTAATATAGGGCAACATAGAGAGGGCTAGGTAATGGGGGAAATATATAGAAATCATAAACACATAGATAGATATGTCTAGGTAATGAAGGAAACACAGAGGTCTAGTGAAGTGATTAGGTCGAACTGGTGGGAGTGCCATGCCAGCTGGAAGGCATCCCGTAACGACTGAGAGGTGTTTTGTAATGGCTGGAAGGTGTCCCAGAGCGACTGGCAGGTGTCCTATACCGGTCAGAGTGTATCCTGTAATGACCTCCGCTGGTGGTCCTCAAGGCGCCCGAAGAGCCATCTAGGTCGCTACCCAATTCACTACCTAGGTCGCTATCCGAGTCACTATCTGAGCTGCTTTCCAGGTAGCTATTCCCAGAGGTTCTATAGCAGCTCTCTTTGAGTATACTTTCCAGGTCGAGAGAGTCGGATCCAGATTCATGATCAGAATTTGGCTGGATCCATAACATCGAACCATAGATAAAGCGTCATTTTGGGAGGCATTGATGCTGTTGTCCACGTCATCTTGAGCTGCAGTAGAAGAGACTTCAGTGTCGAGAAAAAGAGGAGTGATGTCTCTGGAGAATGGCGAGGACAACAGTTTGATATTATCGTGATCGGCTATTTCTTCAGGAGTGGAAGATCTAGAGGATTTGTCGTTGACAGAAGGGGAGGTGTCTCTGAAGGACGGTGGGGACGACGGCACTTTGATAGTGTCAGTTTCAGACTCATCGCCGAAAGATGAAGGAGTGCCTTCTCTGAACGAGATGGATTCGCGGTCGTAGACGTCATTGTTCATCTCATTGGAAAGACCGGAAAAACCACTCCCAGCTGCAGTAGTCAGGGCGGCTAACCCTCTATAGCTGTGCAGTCGATCAATAAGGGTGGAAGAAGGATAAGTGCCCAGCAAAGTATGATAGGGATGTGAAAGCGAAGGGAACTGCAGAATTTGAATGTTCACAACACCGATGAAAGGATACTAAATCCTTTTGTCAGTACTAGTGCATTTGCAGCAAAGGAAGACTCACCATTAAACTCATTAGCCAAAGAACAAAAGTTGCAAACCATACGCTAGTCATGAGGGATAACGCATAGAACTGATGGACACCCATTATGACTACGACAAGGAGCGGGAAGAGCTGCAGATAATACAGTTGCGCACGTCCACCACCAGCAGCCAAATCCTTTGATTGGTCAATACGATTACAGACAAGAATAACAAAGCCACATACCCTGGAAAGGAGACAGATATAATAAATGAAAAAGACATTGCTCAACACAGAAGTTATTGCCTGGGTACGATTGAGGGATACTGCAAGATACAGAGAATGAATATTCGAGGCAGACATAGTGGTAAGCACTGAAAGAGAGCGGGCAGGCCTGTCACCAAGTTTAAATACAATTTGTTCCCTTTGTGATGACTTCCTTTGTGATGGTGTGACCAAGGGTGACTCAATAATAATCAATCGATTTCCATTGCACAGAGAGGTTCACTTTCGCTAGTGTTATCAGAAGAAGGTAGGTAGTGCTGAGAAGAGATCTAGATGTTTAAGATCGAGAAACAGAGAAATCAGGCTTACCCGTGACAGAGGCATTATGACTAATACACCAACTTGCTGCCCGCCCATGTTCCAGGGCATCTCCCAACTTGCAAAACGGGCACTCTCCTCTAAAACGGAGGGGTTGACGATATGTAGTTGACTCTGGTCGATATCTGAGCTCCAGATCTCCATCCCTAGAACCCGATAATTTTGGAACAGGTCATTCCATATGGGTGAGGTTTCAAGTGGACGATGCAGGCTAACAGCCAGTTAGTGGAAGGGAGGAGGATAGAACTATTGGTGTTGAGTTCTCATCAAATAGCGAACACCACAATGTGTAATGTAAAGGCGAGAAACAATGATTTCTGGAACTTGAACATCAGTTTGCTGCTCCTCCTGGAGACAACGAAAAGCATCGAGAAGAGCCTGTGACAATTTGTGACCACTGGATCTGGAATGCATATTACGGTCACTTGGTTGGAACATGAGGGCATCAGTCAAGTGTGTATCGCGCATCCTTGGAGCAACAACCCTCTCGAACATGGGCTCACATTCGTGAATTGGGTCATGCAAGTCAGCGACTCGATTGAGACCATCTGGAAGAACTCGTGAAAACCAGGACTAACCCAACATCACCAAGAGGTTGGTTGGTGACAACTGAAGGAACCGGCCGCTCAAGCAGACTAACATATCCGTTAATACAATCCTGTATAGTAGATAGACATACTAATCACAATATTGATGGTGTTTGATTCGAAACGCGGGTGTGAGGTCTAGACTAAACGATCTCATCGCGAACACATATAGCTATCTAGTCTCCATTAATACAGTTGTGCAAATTCAATAGCAGAAAGATGTACCTTGGGTGAATAATGGGATGGAAAATGACCCGAAGCAGCACAGTGAGCTACATAGAGAGCCCGGGACCGACCTGAGCTTTTGTGAATCATCTAACATCGCCAAGAGGTTAGATGCATTGTAGGGACCCGTATGCATAATATGAGGGGATGGTATATGGAGTGGCAAGAGTTCTGTGGGAAAATCATGATCAAGTAATGAAATTAAAAGTCCCAGTAGAGACATACTTGTGTCCTTGAGACCAAAGAACAGCGACATTTGTAAATGATACTGTGGGTTCACCATAAAAGATGGATGGATGGGGTTTCTACCTGTTGTTTTTGTCATAAAGGATGCTTTGGTCTGTAATCCCCTCCTCAGCAAGACTTGGAAAGGGTAGGAAAAAGGATTACCATGCTCATGGGTGTGAGGTCGGACTAAACGATCTCATCGCGAACACATATAGCTATCTACCATTAATACAGTTGTGCAAATTCAATAGCAGAGAGATGTACCTTGGGTGAATAATGGGACGGAAAATGACCCGAAGCAGCATGGCGAGCTACATAGAGAGCCCAGGACCGACCTGAGCTTTCGTGAATCATCTAACATCGCCAAGAGGTTAGATGCATCCTAGGGACTCGTACGCATAACATGAGTGGAGATGGTATACAGAGTGACAGTGGCAAGAGTTCCACGGGAGATTTCCAGTCGAAAACGAGTGCCTGAGACAATCAACATCAGGTATATAGGTACAATAACCATGTACCTGAAGTAAAAAAACACGAGCACAATGAATAGAGCCGTTGTGGATTGATAGCCCAGGGCCAACCTGAGCCGTTGCATCAGCCAACATCACCAAGATGGTGATCATGACAGTGCATCGGTCACGTGTCATTAACTTGCACCTCCAAGCATTCTGAACACCACCATCTATGGAGAGAGATTCCATTTTGCATTGCTGGTTGAAGAAGATCAAGTGCCTAAGCTGCCTGAACAGCTCCCATTCCCAGCTGAGCAGGCTGCAGCGATGACCTGGGTGCAGGTCTTTTCCCACAAACGCAACAAAATGGCCCAGGACACTGGCCGGTCTACGACAACCACCACCAAACAATCATACATTGACAACTTGTTCGGACAGTATGACCGCATCAGCTACCTCCCCCTTCCCTCGCCAGAACCCGGTTTCTGCCAATTCCTCTTTGAGCCCATCACCGATCCTTACTACCAGCAGGCAGTGTTTCCTTTACTCTACAATGTCAGTGAAGGCCCTTTGGCATGGACAAATGAGATTGATATGAGTAATATTGTGACTTCGCGCAACGGTCTAAATGCCATCATGACTGCTGTAGAGTGCTATTTGAAGCTTCCACAGCATGCTCTTCAGTTGTGCATGCAGCCGCAAGACCCAATGCGGCAGGAAAAAAATGCCCCCCTGTGATGCTGTCTTTGTCTTCAACAAGAACCCTAGTCTGTTGGTGCAGATGCACCCGGCTCTGCCAAGGGCCGCATCCTGCGCTTCCAGCTCAACCTCATCCCATAGCACACACAACAGTCAGCGCTCAACCTCCTCATCCATGTCTTCCACATTGTCCCAAGCTAGTGTACACTCCAACTGGGTCCCACCGCCTCTAAGCAGGCCGTTGAATGATAACACTCCGTCCCAACATTTGTGTCGTTATGGTTATGCAGAATTCAAGAGGACAGCAGTCATTTCTGACCTCCTCGAACAATCAAAGCATTTGGCAATCAGCCAAAAGGCTCCAATTGGAATATCGAAACTTGACACTGCTCTGACCGCCCCCCAATACGTGAAAGTGCTGGGCCAGGTTAGTAATTGACTAAAGGCTGGATATAACTAATTAACTGCCAGCACTACTCTCAAATGCGTCTGGCAACCCCATGTGGCTTCCGGAACGAAAGGGGATTCATTATCACCCAAGATTATATCATACTGACTCGGTTTCCCAAAACCGGTCCTTCTGCCTTGCTTTCCGCACCACTCAATTTCCACCATGTCTCTAGCTGGTACCGGCTGATAATGTTTGCAGTTGTAGGACAGTGGATAATAGAGGGCTACAGGGACCTTTCATCGCACAGCCATGAAGACATAATACCAGAGACGCCTACTGTAGGTGGCAGGTACAGCCCCTGTTTTGCTGCGTTGTTGCGAACCCTTAATCCTGTCAAGGTCGTGATCACCGGGCTCCACACTCCACTCTCTTTCGAAGTAGATTTCATTTCGTTTTGCAGAACATGCTCAGTTTTTCCTGTGACTGTCTCAATTCCTATCAGATTTATCTGCAGCCATCAGAGAGTTGGGCTCGGATTTATTCAGAACGTGATCCCAGTTGTGATAAAGACGGCATACCGCACTGAGCTGGAAGCCGAGTCTCATGCATACCAAACTCTCTGACATCTGCAAGGCTATGCTATACCCTGATTTCTTGGTTATTATGATATGGCATTGTTCCCTTTCATACTTATCAATCTACTACCTGGAGAAGTCCCACCCTCGTTTGATTCCTTGACACTCCAACAGAAGTAAGTCAGCCTGGATTCTTTGCAGGCAGCACTAACTAAGCAGGTCGCTGCTACTTTCACATGCTACCTCCATCCACCTTGCCGGCATTGCACATTGTGACCTTGCACCACGGAATGTCATTGTATCTCCCACCGGCGATGTGAAAATCATTGATTTTGGTCTGGCGGAGTCCCATCTGAATTGTGATGGCACTTGCCCAGAATTGCTCACTCTTTCAAAGGAACTTGGTCTCTGTGTCCCATATGAACGTACCAGGAGGGGGAACTCACTGACTGGTTGGATATTTTGGTTTACCCACTTCTTGTACACAGTTATCGATTCATACCTTCAGTAGTAGTACAACATATGCATATATTTTTTGAACTGATGCTAATACCAGCAGCTTTAAATTTATTGTGGAGACATCGACCATTTCCAGGGTGACAAGACAGACAGTTTCAAATTCAACCTCTGGCAGCACCACAGGCGATGGATGAACATCTCTAAGGGCTGCAGCAAGCATCAGTGCTCCTTGTAAATACGAATCAGAAATCAGGAGGGTAACGAATGCATAGGGAGTTGCCATTGACGAGGTTGATGAAGAACAAACAAGGATCTTAATAGGTCCGATTTGGGCATCAGTTTGACGAGACTCCGATTGGAACTGGCGCAATAGCTCAAGTCTATCGTGCAACCCTCAAACAGAATTATTATAAAACACTGTAGATTACTATATATGATTGTATGTAAGGTGTACCAATGTCAGTCATCCATATCTTCTATCTGTGGCATCGCCAGAGGCTCCTTCACCTGGAGCAATCTATATTGTCGCTGCGTAAGGTTGTCCAGCCAGGTGGATCTATAAAAGTTCTTGGGCAGCTTCGCAATGGCATCCCGGCTGCTTATTGGAGCAGTTCTATGTATGCGTCGACAAGGGAGGTTGCCAGGTAAGGAATGTCCTGCAGCACTATACTCCTTCCGTGTTTTGTCAATGAATCGTTCGCCATACACGCCATCGAACTTTGAAATTGCATGGTGCTTCACAACCACTGTCACTACCGCTCTCATCACTGCTCATTCCCTGTGCTCCTAGCTGGAGAATCAGTTGATATAGAGGAGTATACCGCTTATCCATTGCGATAAATTCCGTAGTTGCTTAGAGACGCCAGTCAAAAATCTTGTAAATGAATCAGAGATGATTTGGAGATTGAAGGAAGAACGTATGGTTACCCTCCACTCATTGATCCTACTTCTCTTCATTATCACAGTATGGCGACGATTGAGTATCTCTGCGACTCTTTCTCTCGATGATCCTTTCGTAGACTTGATAAGAGTGGCGAGTGTCTTGACACGATTGAGGAAATGGTTCTCGATATCTTCTAATTGATCCTTCATGTCAGGGAAATTGTAGATAAGCACGTTGATGAATTGCAATGCAAGGCAAATATTATACGGACTGAGTCGGTGTTGCCAATATCCTGAGTGGAATGGCAAGACTTGGTTCCGGAGTGCCGTTCATGATAAAGTTCAGCTCGTCTTGCTCAGTCACCGCAGTGCCCTCGTTAACCTGAAGCCAATGGATATCGGCAATCTCGCTGTTGTGCTTGTGGATTCTGAGAAGATAATGCATTAGTTGCCTGACTCTTTCCTATAACAATGGTGAGACAAGTTCAAATCATTGAAGGATGAGGCTGGGTTACACACACACAGCAAGTTTCTGTTATACCCTCGACCTCCCATTGGGCGATTGCGTTGACAAGTGCCTCTTCTCCCTTGTCTGTCGGCTTTTCGCTCCCTAGGACGAGGAGGGACAAGAAAATCACACTGTCGAATGAATTGCACCCAGCGTATGCACGCTACGCAACCAGCAATGTCGTGATCAGGTTCGTTGAAGTGAAGACAGGGGGGGAATGCTGGTAGAGCTGGCCAATGGTTGCTCTGTGGTTGTGGGATTCGACTGGGTATGACCAGGTGTAGGATCTGGAGGAGCACCATCTGGCTGCACAGAGTTTGATGCACCGAGAGCATCAGGAATTCAAAACTGGGACACACCGGAACCAGAGGGCTGCCCATGTGACGGCAGCTGTTGTCGCCAGTACATTGTCGACCTCGTTTGTGAGTAGATTTCTTTAGGTGGGATCGTTAGTGATTGCTTAGCTAGGTCAATGAACGGAGTCTGTCCAGATGTTATAAGTATATTCACCAGGATACAGTAAATGCTCAACTGGGCGCCGTTGATTCGAAGTTCTGTGCTTGCGTGTGAATGCAGGTACGTAACTGCTATCCTAGAAGGATAATTGGCCAATATAAATTGATCAGAATGGCAGACGTACCTCTTGTCTATGTACATGCGTATTATCGTCTGCGTCGGACCCGTAATAATCGGCAGAGGCATGTCGACCTGCTTGATTCGAATATGTTTTGCTCTATAACAGCTCAGAATGGCAGCATCGAAACACACACACGCACCTGCTGTCGAACTCTAGGTGTATCGTCTTCATCGTCGCTATACTAGGGATACAATGTCAATAACATCGATATTAAGATCGACTCACCCAAGATTGGTGGCTCGCCTTCCGCTTTCCCTTAGATTTAGATTCTGAACTGGGTTCCAGTGTAACATCCATGTCGTCTGTATCAGCTCTAGGTGTATCGTCGTTATTCTAGGTGATGCAATGTCAATATAACATATGTATTGACATCAAGAAGCAGACCAACTTACTCGAGATCGGTAGTCCATTGCCTTACTCTTTCCCTTAGATTTTGAACTGGGTTCTGGTGCAGCTTTATGTGTATCGTCTTCATTGTCGTTATTCTAGGCAATGCAATGTCAATAACATCGACATCAAGGAGCAGATCGACTTACCCGTTGGTAGTTCACCACCTTCTTTCCTTTTGATTTTGAACCGGGTTCCATAACATCCATGTTGTCTCTATCAGCTCTCTTTTCTTGATCATGAGAGTTTGGGTGGAATTCCGGTGTATTATCCATGTCGATGTCCTGATCCTGACTATTGTTCAAAGGTTAAGAGATGTGTTTAACCGCTTACCTGCAGTTGCAGATTGCTAGAATTGTTCATCTCCGAGATGTTGGTCAACTTGAATTAAAGAGATATGAAAATGTACCGTACTTGAAGTCTGAGATGCTACTGGCATTTGATGGTTCTATACGGGATGTCAGTTGGAGTGCTCAAGCCAAGAACCAGATCCATACAACAATGTCGCGTGTGTCTTGGACCACTGGAACAGGAAGTGTAGGGGCACCCTGGGCCTAGAAGAACATCAGTTCCATCGAGCACAGCGTGCGTATAAGAGCTATGATACTAACCTGTTGTGCGAATTTCGCCATGAAATCCATTTCCCATTGTTTTTGCTCTGCCGCAAGCCGCGCATCTAAAGATGCAAGCCAATTAGCTTCAGATTGCGCGACTCGGGTGCGGACTTCCGCGTCGAATTCGGCTTGCATTCGCTGATTATTCTCACGTAAAGATTCCACTTCCCTAGCCAGTAGATCTCTTATCCTCTATAAATGATCAGCGAAAAAGAAACATGTTGTCAAAGAGACTTGCTTTCTCCTGCTTGAAGTCGATCTCAAACTTATCTGTCACTCACGTTTTAGTACGGTGGTATTCAGTTCATTGCTGGCTAGGATCATTCTGATCATGAGCATCCGAGTCCCTGGTGCACCGCTGCCTGCTCGAAGGCTCTGTGGCATTACCGGATTCTGGTGCGCTCATTTCTGTTGACTGAGACGATCAAGTATGTATGCGTACAGCTGAGAGGGCTGGAGTAGAAAGGTAGGGAGAGAGTGGCAAATATATGTATGATTTGCCCATTGTGGTTTTGAATCTACAAAGCCTCATCATCACAAAAGGGTGGACGCGTGTTCACATTAGCACGTGTTCTTTGTTCAACAGAATGACAAATAAGGAATTTGGCGTCCTTTGTGACAAAGCAGGAGACAAAGCAGGAGAAGCATGAAAGACATCCATGCCACCGTATTTCAACTCATACGCCCGATTGAAATTTATGTAGACTTGGCCCTCTTGCCTGATCTGTCACCATCGCGGTATATCCTTGACCTGCCTACTTTGATTGCATATAATGGTGTTGTCTTTTGGTCCATATATGCCCTGCTGGAATGTACATTATTTCCTTGTTTCGTACGAGACAGTGCGTACTCACCTGTAGACCCAGCAGCAGAATGTTTGCCTTCGGGCATTGATTTACCGAGCCACAGATGGCATATGTAAATCCATACCAGTGAACAGCCTTCGAAATAAACACTTTCAAGAATCGCACCCCGACCTGTACAGCATGATGGATCATTCATCCATTCAACCCTATGTTCATGATGCCATCATTACTGTCCATGATCGCAGGCACAAACACAGATTTGTCATCTTTTCGAAGAACCATCACGAGTTACCAGTGAACAGTGCTGTCGACAAACTCGTGTGTAGAGAAGCCCGGTGCCAGTGGAAGGGAGATATAGTTGTTATGAAAAAGAGCATCCACTCAGACAGACTCATCAATCTAGTGAGTAAAAAAGATAGGGCACTGGCTAACTTTGTTGTCAAAAGGTTGGTTAGTTAATCCAGGTGCAGAGGATAGTGCTAAAAACTTACAGTTATACAGCAGAAATCAAGAGACGCCAACGCTTTTGGGTGCCTAAGAAGGCCATGGTATTCGTGAAACCGTAGCTATAGCAAGCCGTAGATTAGTGTATTGTATGTCGAGATTTCTGATTGATATTGAGCGTATGCGTTATTTTGAATTTTAGAGCGGTGGGTGGTGGATGATGGCCATGAGATCTATGTCATTGTGTTTGAGCGAGTCATGATAATACAGCAATCCCAAATGACTGTATTTGATCTGTGCAGGGCCAACCAACACAAAGACGCGTACGAAGATCATGACACCACATGAGAATCAAAAACAAAAAGCTAGTGTCATGTATATACACATTTCCACCTGTACAATAAGCGCTTACACAAAATTGGATCTACAATTGTCGTTTTTTAAGCCATGACTGTACAGTGATCAGTGACTGCAACCCTGAATGTATATAGAGCAAAACTGACCTCATACCCAATGTTTCTATCTTTCATCTTCTCAAGCTTATCAGCTATGCCTAGACGTGGTCGTTTCTCAGGTGAATCAAGATTTACACACTTCTGCTTTTGTCGTTGTGTCTCCAGCTCATCTTCCTCACTCACTTCCTCCCTACCTGCTTCCTCAAAGCGGGAGATCCATTTCTTGTATTGCAAGATCTGATCTGTGATAGCTAACTTGATCATTCTTTGCAAGTCCTTCGTATTCCAATTGAACGACTCGGTCTTCACTGTATCCCAAGGAACCCCTAATTTATTTGCGGTCTCTTCATCCAAGACCGTGCCAAAACAAATGGGTATTGAACTGCCATCATTGGAGGCGGAAGGATGTAACAGATAAGAACCAAGGGGCACCAGGTCAGAGTCTTCAGAGTCTGATGCTGTTGAAGATTCAGAGGGGGCGGAGGAAGAGGCCACATGTTGAGATGCATCCATCACCACATCAGGTGGTAAAGGTTTACCGAAAAGATCGTCAAGCTGAATATCCAGTCCTTCCAGGTAACATTCTTCATAGATTTTCGAACTGAACGTGGATGAGCCAATTATTTGCACAAAATTTGACCTACATCATAAATAGCTGAATCCATACTTTCCAATCCTTCAGTTCCTCCCACTCTGTGGCTTTTCGCCAATTAGGGTTGCCTGGCCGTTGTATCTTGATCAAGATACCCAGCCAAATCTCCTTTACGATGCAAAGTAGAGTGCATAACGAGTTGACAGTGTCTCTATAGGTTCGGGTATATGCAACTTCGATGACAACAGTGTGAGCTTCGCCGGAACCTTCATCCTCCATGCGAATTGAGAAAGAGGAATCAGGCACTCTGTCCACCATTTCGTCGTTGTCTTGCAGTTGTATGAGACGGCTAGATGCAAAATGAGCCATATTCAGGATGCTGTAGATACGGCGAAGCTCTTCAGAGGCAGTCTTAGTGAGGCTGATCATGCCAGCGGCAGTGTCATTATGGACAATAGAGGGCAGTCCATACACTATAATTTTAGAGGACACTGCATCATAATGGAGAGATATGCCCTTGACTCCATCCAGTGCTTGCATTAACACATCATACACGGCCGGCGTGGCATTGCGAATTTCGACTATGCCATTGAGACCGCCTTGAACTGCTTGAAGGATGTGGTCAACCATGTACTGAAATTTGCCTGCATGCATTTCTGATTCTATATTGGACTTGGCCTTGACTTCACTCAGGCTGCCCGAAGAAGATTGAGGGGTCAAGAGCTGATTCTTAGTTTGAGAAACTTGACATTGACGCAGCGGCGAAACATCTACAGGCTCCTGGTGAGAAGCCAACAGCGCATTTGAGAAAAAACCTCTGGGTGAGGTTGAAGGTGTGATTGGATAATATGTGGAATCCATGCCAAAAGTTGAGATGCTCATGTTGGCAACTTGAACGCTTGAACAAACACAGCCACACACACTCACAAGGCGAAATATTATAATGATTTCACATAACAGAATGACCCTTGTGCAAACTACCCCCTTGCGCTCACGTGACATGCCACATGACTTGTTCAACGCAATGTGCTGGCATCGCTCGAGATGTTCGTGCTCACTGTAGACAGTCCTTAGAGGTATATTTCTGACTTGTTTGTCTCGAAAATGCTAATTTATCAATTTAGGCCACACTAATGTACATATATAGGCAATACACTTCGCTTTCCTATTACCTGCTCTCTCCCACTGGTTTCGGTCACCAAAACATTGCGCTAGACAAGGTAGGGTCAAACATACGAGGCGTTTCTATGCGATTGTTGCTATACCGCCGGTCCTTTTCGTTGCAAGTACCAATGAACCGCAATGCTCCCGCTGCTTCTCGATGTAAGGCCGCAAGCAGTCTGCGATCGTTGAACTGAATTTGATACTCGAGGCCGACCGAAAAATCTCTGAATAAGGACACAAGGCTCTGCATCTCCTCCCTGAATGTATGCTGATCAACTAGGAATTGCTCTGATGCTGTGGGATCATCATCATCATCATCTGAGTCACTGTCATCATTCAGCTCGCTCTGTCTATCCTCCTCGGGATCGTCTTGTCCCAGCCGTG